>JAMPIV010012856.1:95000-303874 GCA_024509875.1 Oreohelix idahoensis | reverse complement strand
TATGTTTACCTAAATTTGTAAATTTTGCCAGGGCAGCGGCCATATGGCCTACTCTTTATGATTTCCAACTGCCTAGGGATCTTTAACGCGTGCTACTTGCAGACGGGACCTCCTACTTTTTCGCCCTTATCTGAGAAGGCTAGGCATCTGATCTCACTACTCGTGAGATCAGGAAGGGGTATGACATCATTAGGACCCATTCGTTCTGAAAAAATTTCCATCAAATATATTCCCTGTACAGGACACCGAACCGGTAGTTCAAATAAAACACATTTATATTCACATAAATGAAATCAAACAACAAACAAAAGCTAACCAGGCGTTCAAAACATTATTTGTCTAACTTTTTTTTGGGGGGGGCTCAATTTCTTTCTCATTAAATCTAGCTTCTATTGATCAGAGCCAACATATATTCTGATTAGCTGCAGCGGATAAGTCATGACAATACAAAACCAAACATCAAAACTAATACCCCAGCTGAATGACAGAACCTAAATCATGTGGCAGGGACCCAAAGATGCAACAACAGAAAATGCAGTCAGCGACCCATAGCTTGACTGCTTGCGTCAGGGTCAGCGAACCAGAGCTGACCAAGACCCTATTCCACCTCCAAGTGGTGGTCCTGGAAACAGGCTGCATCACTGCAATCTGGCTGAGAGAGTAGGGATCGAAGTGGGAAGGCAAACCCGGTCCCAAAAAATGCTGTGCTGAAATATTTATAGAATGTGTGATTCCTATTTACACATATTTGGATCCTCGGCGGTGCTACAGAGTTTGTGCACTATGCTGAGATCCTCCTTGTGTGATCTAAGGGAGGAGATTGGAGCACTGATGGAGTTGTCTGTGTGCGATGAAGATAGTCCTTGGAACCAAAAACCAATCCAGGTTTGCTGAAATTTCTGCTCTGATTCTTTGTGCACGTTGTGAGAAAGTTTCAGGAAGGGCATGGAGCTTGCTGTATTGCAATGTGTCTGTAAACAGATGGTGCTGAACCTTCTAAGATTGACATTTACAGCATTGCAAGCCATATGGTAAAAGCCCTTGATTATCTGTATGATCTGTTCAAAATAAATTCAGTTGGTCCATGACTTCTAATTAGCAAGATACAAGTATGAGCAGGCTTGCGGTAAAAATGTTATCTAATGTTCATGATGCTCTACAAAATATGTCCATTCTGATGAGTGGTGATTGTTATTGTTGAATAGAATCGACATCACAGCACTCTGGGCAAACCCATAGGTGCTCAGTCTCCCTCAGCATATGTCGAAGAGTGTGAGTGCTAACTGTTTCTGTAGCTCACTGGTTGTATACACGACGGATGCATCCTCTCATACGTCCATCTCTGCTAGCCTAACATTTGATGCCAAATTCCAACAGTCTTAACCTGGATGATTCATCTATTGCAGTGTCATTCTCTAACAGGAATCATTAATTGTTCTCAGGATCTCTCCTTTATCCATATCCATTGTCCCCACTGTGGGTGCTCTTGATGCTAGTCTGTCAGCTCTCTCATTTCCATGTACCCCTACATGACATGGACAGTAGATCCACACCAGCACCTGCAGATTTGAAGCTTCTATGAAAGTTTCCCATTCATGTCGTAGCCAACCATTTTGAACCTTTCGAAGTGGTGAATGATTCTACAGCTGGCACTACAATTACAAAAAACTACCTTTTTTTAACTGAACAAGTAGCATCCAGAACAATGAAAAGCTACCATAATGATAATTCAACAAGGCAAGGAATGATAAATCTATACCACCATCTAGTAAGTGTTAACTTTAACTAAATCTGCTCACATTACTCATAATAATAGCCTCTTCAGTCATAACTGACCATGGGTATGTGCCCCTGAGGTGACAGCCCTCAACTGCTTATTTTCCTGGTGCTCCTTTCGATGTTTTCTCCTCTCTTCTGCTTTTTGTGTGAGCTTCTTTTCGCACAATCTGAGGTGGCGCCGTAAATAGCATCGCCACTTGGTGTGATCGGCAGCTTCATCCTCCCACATTGCTGGATTTATGTCCAGTGCTCTCATGTCTCTCTTGCACACATCGTTGAATCTCAGCAGCGGTCGCTCAACTGTTCTTTTGCCATCTGCCAGTTGTCCGTAGAAGATATCTTTCGGGATGCGACCATCTTCCATGCGGCAGACATGGCCAAGCCAGCGTAGTCTGCGTTGTCTAAGCAGTGTATACATGTTTTGAAGGCCAGCACGTGACAACACCTCGACATTTGTCAACATTACTCATAGCCCTACTCCAAACAATTATCAATTCACATAACACATCTTGCTCTATTAATGTTAACTGTACTGTGGACATTATTCACAGCTCTAATTTTAAAATCTCATTCAAAATGAAGTGTTTAGTCCATTCACCGATAGACAGTAAGTACACAGATACACTGTTATTGTTGATCAGAATATACTTCACTGCCCTCTGGGCAAACCCAAAGGTGCTCAGTCTTCCTCAGCAAACATTGAAGGGTATGAATGCCAACTGTTACCGTAGCGCGCTGGTTGTATACATGACAGATGCATCCTCTCATGTGTCCATCTCTGCTTGTCTTACGTTTGATGCCAAAGTCCAGCAATCTTGGCCTTGCTGATTCATCAATTGCAGTGTCTTTCTCTAGCAGTCGATTAGTAATTATCTTTTGTATTTCTCCCTCATCCATATCCAATATCCCCGCTATGGGTGCTCTCAAAGCTAGTCTGTCAACCCTCACTGTCAAGTGCCCCTGCATGATCAGGACAGAAGACCCACGTCAGTTCCTGAAGATTCAAGGTTTCTATGGATATTTTCCATTCATGCTGGAGCCATCCACTTTGGATCTTCTGAAACATGGACTGAGTCTGAAACAATAATTGCCATGGTTGATGGAGTTTCAGGCAGCACTCTCAGGGCTTCAGTAGCTGTGTCTATCTCCATTTTCCTGCAGGAGGTTGTTGTCATGTAAGCTCCACCTTCTTCAGCGAAGCCCCATCCTGATTTCTCACCACTGAGTACGCATTACACTGCATTACGCCAATTAGTGAACTGCTTCAATTTTGGAGACTGTTATTCCAACCTCTCCATATGGATCAATATAATGTATGCATTTCTAACCTGCTGGTGTTTTCATAGTTTCTATGTATGCATATGTATGTGTGTGTATATTCTATCTGTAGCAAAAGTAATACTTTATTATCAATCTTGTTAAAAATAAACTTTTGACACGTTTCATTCAAATCTCTTATTCAGCTGATAGAAAACAAAATTAAGCATCAGGTTCAGTGAGCTGTGTAATTCAAAACATTTGCATCAAGGTAATACAAGTGAAACTATATATTTAAAAAAAAATCCTTTTCACTTTTTACAAAGAATGCAAAGTCACCAATGAATCTGGCTTCTTCCAAGGAAGCCTGCAATGCACTTTTGTGTGATAATATGAACTGTGCTCTTGCAAAGGTAGTTTCTGCAGGATGAGGCTGCTAGCCCCATGTTCAACAATTCTTAGTCACCTTTTACACTATTACATGTTTGATAGTACAAAGTGGTCATACTCTTAGCTCCCAAACGAGCATAGCATTGGAATCCACAACAGTGAAGACAGTTATATCTTTCAAACCTCTGAACAGCCTCAGAGACACACTTAGCACTAAATCAACATGTTATACTGTAGGCGAAAAACAATATCATCCAGTTTAACAAATCTCTGTTAATAGAACTATGCGAGAAATCTATATTACTGGAATCATGTGACAAATCTGTTAATGAGACTGTGCAACCAAGCTCTGTTAACAGAACTATGCGACCAATCTATGTTACTGGAACCATGTGACAAATCTGTTAATGAAACTATGCGACAAATCTCAGTCCATGAAAGCAAGACAATTCTTCAGCTTTACACAAAGCCTGTACCATAATTTTCAGGCGAATCATTGAGAATGAATAAACAAACAAGCAGAACAAGTAAAGAACACAGTTTCACAAATGATTGTTACAAATTATATGGACAGCTTAAAAAAAAACTGATAAAGATATTCAGAAACAGGCAACATTCAAAGGAAAATTTCAATGACTGATAAGAAAGAAGGGCAATTCACTTTCTGTGGATATAAGCTGAGAAAAAAGGACAACACTGATAAATGAAATATGGTATGACAAAGAGAAAACGTGGCTTCTTCAACTTGGTATTGGCTGCAAAGGAGGAAAAAACTCAGCAGCCCTAGTTAAACAACAAGGAGAAAAGATGATAAGTCTTACAACATGATGACATAGGGGATTAGACACCACCAGAGAACCATAGGCTGTGATGACACCAACTGTATAACCCACCTGCATGGTCCTGTAAGATGAAAAAAAAAACTATTCAAGCGGGAAAAAACAAAAACAAACTTTATTTTCACACATTTATACATTGTCATTTACACCACATTAAAATTATCCTAATTTTGATCTGTCAGATTTTTTGACAAAATAGTTTTTAAAGTAGAAATAAAGTCATTAAATTTTAAGTCAATCATTCTCAAATAATTTTAACCTTAACATAAAATCACAAATGGTCAATTTATGCTCATTTACTTATTCATTTTGTGCAAAGACAATGTCAGATTCTGACCTAAATAAGACTTTCCAAGTTTGAATATTCAAAATTCCTCAGGTAATATTTTAACTCAGTAACATTACCTGAATTTTCATAACAATCTCATTGATGTCAAACTTACTTTAATGTCAGTTTCAACATCCGTGTTAACATTAAACCGCAGGTAAAACAGTACAATTAACTGAAATATTAGCATTTCTTTCTGCTATTTGTGTGATACTACCAAACATGAGTAAGTTAACTTGCTCTCGATATACTATACCGCTACAGACAATAAACTGACTCAAGGTGATCTGCTGCTACCATTAGTGACTTTTGAATGTTACTCACTTAGTCGTTCCCCTTCTACCGTGAGGTGTAGAGGTTTGAAAGAGAGAGCGCCAGACCACCCCATCGGCCATCTTCCTCCCGGCCTGGCTCCACTCCAGTCCTCGGTCCTTCAAAGATTGTCCAATGTTGTCCTCCCAGCGGACACCGGGTCATCCTGGGGTCTGGATCCCTGGCTCTTTGTTTCCCATGCTTGTCGTGGTAGCCAATCCTCTCCCATTCTCCAGACATGGCCAAACCATCTTAGTTGGGACTGTTCTACTTGGGTCTGCAGGGGGTGGGATTTTAGGCCTTGGCGTATTGTCTGGTTGCGGACCATGTCTCTTCTTGTCACTTCAACCACCTTCCTCAGATACCTCATTTCTGCGGTTTGGGTCTGGCCTTTGTGGGCCGCAGTCACTGCCCACGACTCGCATCCACATGTCAAGACCGGGACACAGGTGGAGCGGTACACAGCCACCCTCGTTTCCCCACTAACCTCTCCCCCGCTGAGGAATCCTCGACCCATGGCCCGAAAATGTCTCCCAGCTGCCACCCCTCGAGCGGCCAACTCCCTCCCCCCCACCCCCCGATGCCTCCCCTTCAGTCCATAATAGCTCTGAGGCATCTAAAGTGGCCTACTTGCTACAGGACCCGCCCTCCCAGCCCAATCCGTTGTCCCCTCTCTTCTTGTGATATCACCATGGATTTTGCTCTAGAGCTGCCCATGACCATCCCTCTCCTCCCCAGCCCCTCCTTCCAGACTTGCAGGTTGAATTGGATTTAGCAATCAGGGCAACATCATCAGCAAATGCCAGCTCTGAATTATAGACCTGTCTCATCTTCCAGTACCCCACTGAACACCCTCCTGTTCTCTACCCACTTGCCCCGATTACATCGCCCATGGGGAGCATGAAAAGACAAGGTGACAGGATATCACCCTGTCCCACACCAGTGGTGGTCCTGAACTCCTCTGACTTATGGTTTGCTGTCCTCATATTTCTGCAAGACTTGTAGAAGCTCTGTATAGCACAAATCAGAGGTGCTGGAATGTTCTTCCTTGCCAAACAGTCCCAAAGTTCTCTCCAGGGGACCCTGTCAAACACCTTTTCCAGATCTATGAAACAAAGATGGATCTCACTCTTATACTCAAGGGCCTTTTCACTCAGCTGTCTGAGTGTGAAGATTAGGTCTTGAGTACTTCAGTTTGCTCAGAATCCGCATTGGACCTCATCTAATTGTGGCTCAGCTAGGCATTTGAATGTTACTACCAAACACAAATCTCAGAAAACATGTGCTCCGTGTTAATTATATTGCTATATGGGCCAACATTGGTGGACATAATACAAACTTGAGATATGCTGATGATACAGTCTTCATGGCAAATAAAGTGAGATTTAACAGGAAATGATTGATACAACAGTGATAGAAAGTGAAAATAAAAGCCTCAACTTAAATAGGAAAAAGTCCTTTCATCTCAAAGAAAAAAAGCATCTCCAGGATGCAGCATCAAAGAAAACAGAACAATTTTTAATAAAGTCCATACATTCAAACAACCAGGATTGTTAATAACATCAAATCAGAGGTGGAGAGTAGAATAGCCCAGGAAAAAGCAGCTTTCCATAAAATAAAAATTATTTTATGCAAAAAGTCTTTTGTCAGTGAAAGTAAGAAATAAGAGTTCTCCGGTGCTATAATAGAGCCAATCCTGAAGCACAAAGGAAACTTATTATTACTAACGTTAGCAGAAAGCAATCCACTTTTTTGGCCATGTAATGAGAAGAAGAAAGCTGGAATATATCGTGACAACAGGAAAATACTGAAGGGAAAAAGAGATAGAGGTTGACAAAGACAGACAACACTTGACAGTCTGACATCATGACATGGAAAAACCTCAACAACAAGTACTGTAGATAGGAAGTTGTGTAGAGACATGACCACCAACCCCGCCTATTCATGGTATTCGAAGTAGGAAGATATAGGCCAACATGTCTTCTCAGACAATGCTGCTTGACTGATCGGATTCAAGGGCATCTGTCAAGGACAATTTGAAAAACACTTCCCATAATACAATATTTTTAAAGGGACCACAATGATTCATGATTAACTTAGAATGTTAACATAAAACAAACTCGTTTAATTCCTCTTAGACATTAACAAAAATTAACCATCATCTCTGAATGACATCAAATAACATATATATATATATATATATATATTTATTTAAACTTTCCCTCACAGACAATAATTACATATAAATAATAAAATATTTCTCATAAGACATTACCACTATACAGACATAGATTCACTGCCATCTTTGAATGCTACTGAATAACAACATAAATCTCACAGAAATATTCCCTCAAAAACAATAATAATGTATAAACTCATGGCTATTTTTGAATGGTACTACTAGACACAAATCTCAGGTAACATTTCCTCTAAGACATTGCTACTTAACCTTTCAGAGGACCTGCACTCCTTTACAACATCTTAAGAAGCCTTATCCCACAAATATGCCAGAAATGACAACAACAAACAACCCCAAGGTTTCTTTTTACAGAAAGAAAATTATAATTTTATTTATATATCTAGTGCATATAATAAGCCCATGTACTGGCAACTAGAAAGACATTAATTAAGAACGCTTTTACGAGTAATTTCCAGCACTTTTTTGTACAGCTGTAGACGTAGCCAAAATAATTGTTATGAATATAACCTGCACCAACACTCAAAACTTGTTGCAGAAGGTTAATATTTTACGTACTATAAATTCATTAATTCACGTCAATGTTTTATGCTGTACAACATACCTTTGAGTTACGTGTATTTATGTGTTTATGACTCGTCTTCTAAAATATCTGGCATATCTCATATTCCCCCGTCCAAGTTGGGCTGTGCACCAAAAATATGGTGCATGCACCTCTGGTTATTAGACTACCTCTGGTTTTTGGATAAAAACATAAAAACATGATGTTTTATACAGACATCAATTCCCTTGTCATACGTGGATGTCACTAACATATAAAAATGTCACATTACATTCAACACAATGTTGCTAAGCACAGATCCATGGTCACTTCTGGATACTATCAAATACAAATATCAGACATCTTCTCTCACAAAAAGAATAGCTACTATCCACACCAAAAATGTACGTTCTACATCTGTGTGTACCCACCACTAAACATATTTCAGATAACTTGCCCTCAAAGACAATATTGTTATACACAGTAAATAGATCAATGTTTATCTGTGGTGTTAATAAAAATTCAGACACTTTTATCCAGACCAAATAAATTCAGGATCTGGTTACATTACAAATTTCAGCCTCTTGTTAAGGACAGGTCACGATATTCACAAGTCATGTAAAAATATTCCATCAAAAATACCAAAAAATAAAACTTGGTAAAGAAAAAGAGATCCTGTAATACCCAAAAAAAAAAAAAAAAAAAAAAAAAGGTTTTATCTTGTGATCTTGTGTAAGAGACACTCTGAAGTAAAGGAGGTGCTAAATCGCACGATGGCCATCAATGGGAGAAGGTATGAATATATTCTAATAATCAGAAACAGTGTATGTGATGTGATGACACAAAATCAGGCATGTGCAGCACAAAAAATTGGATAAGAGTGGGAGTAAGTAAACACTTCAAAGAAATGTATCTCAATAATAATCCAAGTTATTAAAACTTAGGAAGACTGAAAAAAACTGGCACAGAACCTTCTTTGTCTTCTTACTCGTTAAATCTTCAACCGTTGTGTGTAGGTTTCTCAGAAAGCACAATGGCTCTTGGGTAAACAAGCAATCATTTGTTTAGACAACCAGGTGATTGGCTTATTGTGTCCGAACTTGCCCTCAAACAGATTGCAATATATCACTATGTAACCTTTGATCCTTCCTGGTTCCATTCCAGCATTTTAAACTGGGCTTTTATTCCTCTTTTACCAGAAGGTGTAGAGGTGAACTACAAAAGCACAGAATCAAATTTCACTGGGCTTTCATTCCTTTTTTACCAGGTGTAGAGGTGAACTACAAAAGCACAGAATCAAATTTCACTGGGCTTTCATTCCTTTTTTACCAGAAGGTGTAGAGGTGAACTACAAAAGCATGAAATCAAATTTCACTGGGCTTTCATTCCTTTTTTACCAGGTGTAGAGGTGAACTATAAAAGCATGAAATCAAATTTCACTGGGCTTTCATTCCTCTTTTACCAGAAGGTGTAGAGGTGAACTACAAAAGCATGAAATCAAATTTCCACAAAGTTTTTAAGTCAGTCAGTTTATCCTTCATCTACTGATTTATCTGAGAGGTTTGAAATAAACGATGAAATATTTTTAAAGTATGCAAGAATGATGATGTAAAATTCTAAATTCATTTTTCACATACCACTAAACCTATAATTAATGTGATGTTATAAACACATCACGAAACTATCACATTTTAATCATTCTCTAATTACAGCTGAAATCTTTCACTTCACAAGATATTACTTATCAGTGCTTCGATATCAACTCTCTCTCAAGTCTGATTCTATTAAATCAAGATGATACATTTTTCAAAACAAAATTGTAACATATTTTATGATCAAAGCTTTGCAGGATTTTCTAGGAACTGACTATTTAATTATCTATAAATTGTATGATTTTCTAGGAAATTATACTTTATTTTATGATCCAGGATATATATATATATATATATATATAGTTTTCTACGAAATTAAATTGTTTCACCATCATCAATGTGACGGGTGACTGCCCAAGAAATTAAAATTTATTGTATGCTCCATGACATGTAACTTTCTGAGAAAATAAAAGCTCTTCATGACCAATCTGACATACGATTTTCGAAGAAATGAAAATTTATTGTATAATCAATTAAGATGTATGATGCTCAGCTAACTAACTGCCAGGTCTGCTATGTGTTTAAAATTTAAATAGACAATCTCTATCATTTGAATAGTATGAAACTTAACATTTGTTACTTCAATTGGCATAAATGCAATCCTAGCCTACATTTCAAATATACCGTCGACCCGATATATATATTTATGCTGGATTGCTTATGCAGCAGTCAGAGGTTGGACCCTACTTTTGTCGACTGCCCCCTTTTCGTCAGCATAAATTTTTGTCTTTAACTAAAGACACACAAAACATTTGAGTGAAGTCTTTATTTTCAGCATCCAAAGTAAACAATGTATATGATTAACCTATATTTTACTTATTATCCCTCATTCGTGAGTAATGATAATTCTTTGTATATTCACTACGTCCTTCAGGTTGCTGATTTTTGTCACTCTGCGATAAATTTACATCAAAATTAGGGAATTCAATACAATACAGACTCATAAAACGGTGCCAAAGGTTGGACCCCACCATCAGCATTAAATGCGGTCTACATCGTAGATTATTTTTAAATCATTTTTTGTGTCTGAAACTGCCAAACACCTGTAAACACTGAAATGGAATTAGACCATTATTTCAACACAATAATTAAATATGTCCACTCCCCACACACACACAAAAAAAACCCCCCAAAAAATTAAAAAAAAACAACAAAATGTTCAAGGTCACGTTGTGGCTTGTGCCACAAGGTCCCTTGTTCCACTGGTGTTTGGCTGGTTCTGTCCATCAGTTCCACTTGAGTGATCTTGTCATATCTTATCAATCCTACTCTACACAAGCCCCGATTTATAAAAGTCTGCCTCTTTGTGGTTGTCATTGTTCACCATGTTCCACTGCTACACTATAGGACTGTCATGACATCTCAGTTGAAGATTCTTATTTATGTGCTGGAATTAATTTCTTTCGAGTTCCATATCTTCTGAAGAGCAGAACAGCTCAGTCAAAAACAGCATTCTATCAAATTAAGAGGATTTTGTGCAACAGTTTTTTGTCAATGGAAGTAAGGAAGCGAGTTCTTCAGCGTTACATAGAACCAAACCTGACGTATGGGAGTGAGTCATCATGGACAGTTAGTAAACAAGTAGGGAAGGAACTAGAAGCCACAGAGATGTGGTTTTACAGAAGAATGTTAAAAATACCATGGCCAGCCAAAATAAGTAATGAGGATGTCCTGAAAGAGGCCAATGTGCAAAGGAGACTTATTTCACAAGTTAGAAAGAAGCAATCCTCTTTTTTGTGGGCATGTTATGAGAAGACGAAAGCTGGAATATATCGTAACAACAGGTAAGATTGAAGGAAAAAGCGATAGGGGAAGACAAAGAGAGCAAATACTGGACAGTTTGACATCGTGGCATGAAAAGAGGTCAACAGAATTGAAAAATTGTAATAGAGACAGGAAGTTGTGGAGAGACATGATCTCCTACGCCACTAAGCATGGTACTTGATGATGATGATGTTCCCCTTGCAATGAAAGCTCCTCTTGCCTTTGATGTTCTTCCTTTGCATCATTATCTGTTCCTCCAGCTTAGTCTATATTGCTGCCAAGATACATGTATGATGATTCTATATCTTGTCAATTTGAATTAAATTCACAAGATATAGAATCTTGTAGGGATATTCTGCACAGGTAATCTGGCTATTGCTAGTCACATTTATTCTCAGATTTTTTTATTCTGTCTCTGCGTATTTTCAAACTCAACTGCTGCGACCTCACATCTAGCATTCTCATTTTGTTCTGCATCTGGTCACGGTTTTTCAAGCTGTAGAGTTCCACGTCGGGTAAAAAGGGCTGAAAGTAAATTTATTTTGATAATACTGGCACCCAGGTTTGGATTTGTTCCTCCCTCGTTAATGCTACTTAATGTTCTCAAGTTAGCACTCTCCCATAATGTCGTGCACTGTGCTGAGAACCTACTTGTGTGATCTAAAGGAGGAGATCGGAGCACTGATTGAGAAGTCCATGTGCAATGAAGAAAGTTGTTAAAAACCAAGCCATCATGTGATATACACGGGTTTGCTCCTTTTGTGAAGTCAAATGCAGCAGACCTTCACTCCTCAGGGAACATAAGGGCTACAATTGTTACTCATTTGCAGTTAATATAACTGCCTACCCATTCTTGTCCTCCATTCACGTATGTCAAAATTTTTTGTCAGCACATATTTCTTCTCACGCCAATTTTCCATAAAATGCATCTGTGCAAAACTGTGGTTAGTTACACTTCAGGCATCATGGATGCAGAGGAATACATTTTTCTAAATAGCCAATGTACAGCAATCTTTATGCCCTAATGCTGGGTTTCTCAACCGGGGTTCCACAAGAGGTCGCTAGGGGTTCCTCGAGATATTGTGATTGAGAAAAAAAATGAAGTCATTTTTTAAACTTTGCGCACCAGGCAATGTTAATGTTCACAGAGGTGCGCAGTGACCGAGCAGAATCGTATGGTAGTGAGCAATAGGACCGCATTCGCTCTTGTATATATCATATTTCATTAGTATCTCGTAGATTAGAAATTTGTGATAAGACTATTTGGCCTACGTGGATATGGTAAAAAAAACATGAAGCAGGCTCTCCACATGTAAGCCTACCTTGCCGTGGTTGGAGAGCTTGAGCGCCTCAATGATCCCGGGAGCTATGCCGGCGGGAGTTTTACTCCTGGCAGGGTCACCCAAGCCGGACAGGTCCTGGGTGAGGGGCCAGACTAAATGGGCTGAGGAGTGGGTGGAACCCTATAGGTGTAGATGCAGAACCCACCGGCGAGTGGTACATGCTCTGGTCTGCACCAATCCACCCCCACTTCATGGGTTAAATGCTTTCTTGCCTCATTCTTCACTGTTTGTCGTCTATCACGCCCATGGCGACCGTTGCCTCAATTGGCTGTGTGTGGTGTACCCGGAAACGGGGCCTCCCAGTACTGAGGCAAAGTTAAGTCCCCGATGTCACTTATCGGTGCAGAATTGAGAGAGATGGCTGAGCATCACAATCCCTCCTGTGTTGCAGCATGATGAGAACCCAGCATTGCACACTGAGCTTGGGGGGATCACTTGGGCACCAGACTTAATACTGGCTCTTGACTGGATGGCCGCATGCAGGAGATTTCTACAATGGAGGGTTGGCAGGTGGTGGGTATCGGGAAGTGGCTCTGTGCAGGACGTGAGGATTCCTTGGGAGAGCCCCGAACCAGAGCACAGCATTGTGCAAGCTCTGCATAGTTGGAGAGCCCCCTGGATGACGGGGAATGCACAGTGTGCTACCCCACCTATCCCCAACTGCTAACTTAGAACCAGAAGTGGGGTCCTCTGTATGCGTGCCAGGCCAGGATAAAATGCCTGAGAAAGAGACTGGAGCTCAGAACTCCCTAACTCAAAGTTGCAGGATGGCAGAAAAGCCACGGGAAAGACAGGGCTATTTTAAAGATAACGCAACCATATTTTCACCATACGAGCTCGGACGCCGCCTCGGTAAACAAGGTCCGCGCAGAGCAGTGACACCCCCAGGCTGCTTGCGAATAGTCTACTACTGGGAACATAAACAGATTAGGGATGAGCCCACTCTCCCGTTGAACAGGTGCTAAAGTCGTAGATACTGGGCCAGAAGGCGCACCGGAAACCACAGTATCATGCAACTCGCTTTTTTTTTTCTATGGAGAGTACACCGTCAAATAAATCTCGTTCTGGTGCTCGCCCTGTGGAGCTCCACCAGGCAGGTGCAGTGCCGGGCTCTGAGCCTCGACAGAGCCCACCCTCAGCTACTGGAGGACCCTCTAGACCGTCTTGTGGAGTCAACAGACGGCGGAGGAGAACTACTGACCAAAACAAAACAGAAAAAGAGAAACCCAGAGTGCCACTTGTCATGATGCACTGGAATGCAGAGGGAGTGAACAGCAAGCAGGCTGGATACAGCAAAAAGACAGAGCTGGAAAACATCTTGTATGAGAAGCAAGTCAGTGTTTGCTGTATCCAAGAGACTCACTTGAAAGCAGATCAAACCTTTAAAATAAGGGGATATCAATGCTTCAGATCCGACAGACAAGATAGACGAAAAGGAGGAGTACTTACTCTTGTAAGGAATAACATTCCTGCACACGAAAGGAAAACCTTCATGGATGGAGCAGAATATCAGCTGCTGCAGATAAAGGTAGACAAGATGGAAATAGAACTCCTGAACTATTACTGTCCGAACAACAAACCCCTGAGTCTCAGCTCTATACAGGTACCAGCCACCAACTTTATAGCAGTTGGAGACTTTAATAGCCACTCCCAGAGCTGGGGCTATAACCATCTGGATCACAGAGGTGAAGAGGTTGAAACTTGGCAAGATGATCACTCCCTAATCCTAGTCAATAATGCCACAGATACTCCTACCTTCTACTCCAGAGGATGGCACACAACCTCAACACCAGATCTTGCCTTCTCCACACCAGATATAGCTGGATCTATTAGTAGAGAAGTAGGAGACCAACTAGGGGGAAGCGACCATCGCCCAATCTTTCTTACTGTCCAGAGTGCAACTCTCAGTACAGGCCCAGCCATTACAAGATGGAACTACAAAAAAGCCAACTGGGGTTTATTCAGGCATCAGGTGAACACGCTGCTGTCTACCCTCAAGGTACAGAACAGAGACATTAATGAAGTGGTAAAAGACTTCAACAGATGCATACTACAAGCTGCAAAAGAAACCATTCCCAAAGGATGCCGGCGTAACTACATACCATACTGGTCCAGCACACTCCAAGAACGTCAGGAAGCTATGGACAAGGCTAGAAAGGACGCAGAGTCTCAGCCTTCACTTGAAACTCACAACAAATGGAAAAAGGCTGTAGCAGAGTTTCAGAGAACAAAGCTAGAAGAAAAGCGGAAAAGCTGGAGAACTAAAACGGCATCGCTGAACCTTGAGAAAGACGGCAGGAAACTTTGGAGATTAGTCAAGTCTCTAAATGAAGAGCATTCCTCACCAAGGCAGACTATCACATTGGATGAAGGTGGCAAACTTTTCAGAGGAAAACAAGCTGCAGACTTGTTTGCTAGAAGATACAGTTCAGAAAGCAACTTACCCATTAACATAGACCATCAGAGAGAGATAAGAAAAGAAATACTGGCAACCATGGGACAGACAGATACTCCTGCCCCAATGAGGGAACCCATCACACTAGGAGAACTACAGAAGGCTATTTCCAAGCTTAAGTTTCAAAAGTCACCCGGCCCAGACAAAATCAGCAACGAAATGCTAGTAAATCTGAGCTCAGCAGCAAAGACAAAACTGCTTGAGATATTCAACCACAGCTGGTTGAAAGGAACGGTACCCCAAGTATGGAGAGAAGCCATCACAATACCCATACTAAAGAAAGGGAAATGTAAGACCGAGGCTGCAAGTTACCGGCCAATCAGTCTCACAAGCTGTGTTGGGAAGACTATGGAGCGAATAGTCAACCACAGATTGAAATGGTATTTAGAGTCTGAGCAGATCCTGGTGCCGGAACAAGCTGGATTTAGAGAATGCTACAGTATAGAAGACCAAGTTACTTACTTGTCTCAAGCAATAGAAGATGCCTTCCAGGAGAAGAAAAAGGTCCTAACGATCTGGGTCGACTTCAAGCAGGCCTTTGACAAGGTGTGGAAAGATGGCCTCATTGCAAAACTTAGGAGAAGTGGAATCCAAGGCAACATGATGAAATGGATCCAGTCATACTTGCATAACAGGAGAACTAGAGTCACTCTTGACGGTCTGCAGAGCAGAAAAGTGTTGCTCCATCAGGGGGTACCTCAAGGAGGAGTAATTTCCCCAACACTCTTCCTTGTTTACATCAATGACCTGGTGAAAGATCTCCCTGCAGGAGTTAAAGCTGCCTTATATGCAGATGACCTAGTACTCTGGTGCGCTGATGAAAATGTCACCACAGCAAATTATAGAATGCAGCGGGCAGCAGACATGCTAGTGTCATGGGCAGAGAAATGGCTTATCACAATAAACACAGACAAAACCTCCACAACACTGTTCTCCCTCGCCCCCAAGGACAAATCAGCTAACATACACCTAGGGACAACCGTGATCAAGGAAGAAAGCTACCCCACCTATCTTGGGGTGACATTTGACCAAAGGCTTACATGGAATAAGCATATTGAAAATGCAGAAGGAAAGGCCCGAAGACGACTAGGCATACTCAGAAAATTAGCAGGTACCAACTGGGGAGCAAATGAACGAAATCTAAAGAAGATTTATAATGGAGTAATAAGACCACACTTAGAGTTTAGCTCAGCAGCATGGTCATCAGCTGCTAACTCACATCTGCAGTCTTTGGACAAGGTGCAAAATCAAGCTCTCAGGCTCATTACAGGAGCCATGAAAACTACACCAATAACAGAGATGCAGAAGGTTGCTGGATTACAGACATTGTCCCATAGAAGAGACACAAAAACCATGATCCAGATGGAAAAGTACAACAGTATGCCAATGCACCCAATGAAGGCAAGACTAGATGATCTGGCATTGGGACGTCTAAAGCGTAGCAGCTTTGTGCATCGGGGGAAAAGACTTATAAGACAGCATCAAGAAGACCTATCCATGAAGACAACACCACTGAAGCCCACCCTATACCCTGTACCATGGGAGCAGGCCAGCAGTGCCCTCCAAATTAATACAACAGTCAGTGGTCTCACAAGTGGATGTGAGTATAATGATCTGCAAAAACGAACTGCTACATTGAGTATGATCCAAGAAAGCTATCCCGATCAATCATGGATACATGCCTATACAGATGGATCAGCAACTAATGCTGTTAGGAATGGAGGTGCCGGTATCTTTATCTCATATCCTGACAACCACTATGAGACTAGGCACATTCCCACTGGTAAATTCTGTTCCAACTATACAGCTGAGGTTCAAGCTCTAGAGCAAGCTGCAAATATGATTTATAACACCAACTCTGACTGCCACCAGGTAGTCATCCTCACAGATGCACTGTCTGTCCTGCAAGCTCTCAAGGGTGGTAAACTCCCGCATCTGAGAAATGAACTAAACAAGGTAGCTGCCAAAAAGAGAACCATACTTCAGTGGGTACCATCTCATTGTGGTGTACCCGGAAATGAAAAGGCAGATAAACTTGCAAAAAAGGGAGGAGAATGTGAACAAGAAGATAATGAAGTCACATACTTTGAGAAAAAGAGAGCTATCCAGACTATCAGAAGAGAACAGAACCAACCCAAAGACGACTATCACACTCTCGACCGGCAGGGACAGACAACTATTTTTCGACTCAGGACAGGGCATAACAAACTGAATAAACACATGCACAAGCTACGATTGTCTGCTTCACCACTGTGCACATGTGGATTAAACGAACAAACTGCTGAGCATGTTCTACAGGACTGTCCTCTGTATGACCAGTTAAGAAAGATATACTGGCCCAATGACTCAACACTAAACTCAAAGCTATATGGAGTTAAAGAGGAACTTCAAACAACAGTCGAATTCATCATGAGAACTCGTCTGACGGTGTAATCATCAAAGATGCGATCGCAAGAAGAAGAAGAAGAACATGAAGCAGGAAATTAAAAATAGGGAACACAGAAGTTTCTTCTACCTACAATGACTTACATTAGAGCTGATATTCTTTGTGTAGGGGGGAAACCAATAGACTGCCGTAAGGGAGTGAAATGTTAGAGATTTCACTTTACTAAGTCAAGCTTTACGAGGCGGGTGTGACTAGTTCCTGTCCTCACTGCCTTTGCCATCCCTAATTCAAGGGCAGAGCTACCAATATACAGCTGGACAGGCTGGAACATAATGCTACTAGGTTTAAACCCTGGAAACTGGTAATTTTAGCAGCTAGAAGCAAGCGCTCCAACCACTTAGCCAATCGAGCACTCAAAACACGTGACTGCATGTTAAAATTTACAATAAAACACGTATTAATACACACTGAGTCATATATGGGTCAATTCATACATTACTGAATACACGTCAGGCTCATAAAATAAGGCACATACTAAAATCAGCATGCTGCCTTACAAGCATGAGTAAAAGGTAGTCCCATAGCAGATACTGCCTCAGGGGAGTGGAGTGTTAGAGACTTCACCATACTAGGTCCAGCATCGAGAGGCGGGGGGGTGACCAGTTCCTTTCCTCACTGCCTTTTCCTTCCCTAACTCAAAGTCAGGTACCCATTTACAGAGTGGTTACAGCGCTGGTCTCTCATGGCAAAGGTGCAGGGTTCAAATCACTCTACCGATATGCTCCAGTCTACCAGCTGTAAATGGGTACCTGACTTTGAGTTACGGCAAGCATGAGTAAAAGATAAAATTTAGTAGTCCAGTATAAAAGTTCTTGATGAAATGAGGGTTAAAGGAGAATGTTATCCAAAAAATCATGTAAGCATAAAACTAAAGATGCCTCACCTCCTGTGAAATCCTTGATTGCATCAGCTAGTGCATCAATAGACTCAATGTCAAGGTTGTTTGTGGGTTCATCCTAAGAGAAAAATTACCATATTAGGTAATCCTGCCATTTGTTTTATAAAGGGTGGAGACAATAGGCATAAGGCCATTACACATTTCTGTCCTAATTACAAGATGAAGATTATTAAAAATTGTCTATATAGTGACATGAACAGTTAAGAGAGAACAATTTAGCACAGTAGTGAAGAATGTGCATTCTTATGGATACAGAGAACAGAAACTGGGTTAAAATATATTTTTTAATCGAGAGAGAAAAAAGAAATATGACAAGGAAGAGAAAAAGCAAGAATATCAGTCACAGTGAAGACATAAATCTATTATGATGACCAGCCACCTATATAATGCACAAGAGAAATAACAGATAGCAAAGACAGTTTCTATTGCTTCATGAAATACTGAATAAAATATTGTCACGAAGAATTTCCCGACTTTGCACACTAATCTAAAAAAAAATTAGAATTAAAATTAAAAATTATTTTTTTAACAAAAGAAAGTATGGTAATTTCCAAAAGAACGTCAATCATTCCGCACAGAATATTCACTTGGAGTGACTTCCCATTAGCAGTGTTTTGTGAACTGCCACACTATTTGATGTTCCCTAGCAGAGACAATTCTAAACAAAATACATTTTTAACAAGAGGATGGGGCAGGGTGTTAAAGCTTCAGGCTTTTGGTTGATTGTTTACCTGACTTTTATGTGTCATAATTAATTTTTTTATAAGAACCCCCTCAATGAGAGACTGACGAAATATTAAGTGTCAAACTTAATAACAGACTGATTCATGTATTGACTGACAGACTGACTGATGTACGGGACCCCAAGATGCAGCAATAGTGAATGCAGTCAGCGACCCATAGCTGTACTGCCTGCGTCAGGACCAGCGAACCAGAGCTGGTCAAGACCGCACTCCACCTCCACGTGGTGGTCCTGGAAACAGTCTGCAGCAGTGCAGTCTGGCTGAGTGAGTGCGGACCGAAATGGGAAGGCAAACCCGGTCCCTAAAAAATGCCGTGCTGAAGTCGGATGTGTCGACCGAAAGGTGCAGATATCACAGCTTAGGCATAAACAGACACAACGCAACCACCGTCCTTTTCAGGGCGAACGAGGAAGAAGGAAGAAGAAGACTGATGTACTCCTGATGATTGGCTGATGGAATGGCTGATGGACAACGGATAGACTGCTAATTTGTATTATTTTTTAATTGTTTTTAATATCTCCATTGTTCACAAGAGTCTAGAAGCTAGTTTGTTTGTTCTAGCATTGCCGCATACTCCTGAATGAACAGAACACTTGTTTCAAACAAGTTGCTGAGCACTGGAGGCTTTTATGAATGTTTCTTTTCACGCTACAATACACTCATAGTGTATGAGCCAAATGAGGATGAGAGAGCAGAGGTTAAGGAGGAATTCTTCAAGCTGCTTCAAAGGACAGTGGATGACTGCCTAGATGAAATTATCATACTCGGAGATTTCAATGCCAGAGTTGGAAATGACCATGCTAGATGGGGTGGAGTTATCGGAAGATATGGAGAAGATACTCTCAATGACAATGGAAAGCGACTCCTTAGATTCTGCAGTGAGCAGAATCTAATCATTACAAACACAAAGTTCCCCCATAAGCGCCTACATGCATACACTAGATGTGAACCAACAAAGAATGAGAAGTCAGTGATCGACTAAGCCATAGGAGGAGCTCATTCAAATATGTACAGGATGCTAGAGTCTGGATGGGGGCCAGAGATTGGAAGTGATCATTTTTTTTTTTTTTTTAAAGTTTTGCCTCGTTATAGCGAGGCGCGTCCCGTTCAACCTAGTCGGTTATATTAGGGCGCATGTCCAAACATAAAAGACCCTTAGGTCTGAAGTATTGGTCAACACTAGTACACTACCTGCTTACAATCAAAAGAACAACTGAAAGAGTTGCTCAGCCTAGGAACTGCCCAACATCACGCAAGAAACTAAGTAAACGAATGGAAGAAATGAGCATTAAGACCTACAAGCTGAGAGAGCCAGAAATTAAGACCATATATCAGGGGCTTATTGCTACAGCAGTGAGAAACACAGAAGAACAACCTGATGACTTGGAAACCCTCTGGCTTAAATTCAAGGAAAGATGGAAAGAATATTTCTCAGAACTCCTTGATGGTGAGCAAGGTCAAGCATCAGAAATGATAACCACTAGCACAGAAGAGAAAACCAATTGTGGTGAAGATGACAAAGATGGAAGAACTGAAGGCAGCACTGGAGAAAATCAAGATGGGCAAAGCAGCAGGGCATGATGGTATAACACCAGAAATGGTTAAGTACATGGGAGCATCAGGCGACCTATTATTCTTAAGGGTCCTACAGGCAGCGTGGTGCAACAAGGCCATACCAAAGGATTGGGAGATTGCCATCATAACACCGGTTTTCAAAAAGGGTGACAATCAACAATGTGGAAACCATAGAGGCATATCCCTTCTCAGTGTCCCTGGTAAAATCTACTCTAGAATCTTAGAGCAGAGACTCTGATGCCTAGCTGAGCCACAACTGGATGAGGTCCAGTGCGGATTCCGAGCAAACTGAAGTACTCAAGACCTAATCTTCACACTCAGACAGCTGAGTGAAAAGGCCCTTGAGTATAAGAGTGAGATCCATCTTTGTTTCATAGATCTGGAAAAGGTGTTTGACAGGGTCCCCTGGAGCAAACTTTGGGACTGTTTGGCAAGGAAGAACATTCCAGCACCTCTGATTCATGCTATACAGAGCTTCTACAAGTCTTGCAGAAATTATGTGAGGACAGCAAACCATAAGTCAGAAGAGTTCAGGACCACCACTGGTGTAAGACAAGGTGATATCCTGTCACCTTATCTTTTCATACTCCTCATGAACGATGTCATCAAGGCATGTAAGGAGAGAACAAGAAAGTATTCAGTGGGGTACTGGAAGATTCATTCATGTCATGAATGCAAAGATAGGTACAGTCAACACCGGTTTGAAGAAGTCATGGGAAAACATGGGCTAGGAATAATGAATGAAAATGGGGAACTATTCTCAAACTTCTTTGCTTCAAATCAACTGGCTATAGGAGGAAGCATGTTTCCACATAAGAGAATACACAAGGCAACATGGATATCACCAGACCATAGAACAGAAAATCAGATGGATCATATATGCATAAACAAGAAGTTTAGATCATCACTGCAGGATGTAAAGGTATATAGAGGAGCAGATGTGGCATCAGATCACCACCTTCTGATAGCCAAAGTAAAAATGAAACTCAAGAGATATGCAATAATGCAAAATTATAGACAACAATTTAATGTAGGACATCTAAGAAATCAAGAAACAAGAGACAAATTTGTGGTCACAATATCCAACAAATTTCAAGTGCTCCAACAGCTGGAAGATGTAGAGAATACAGAAGACTATTGGCAGCAAATCAAAACTGTACAGAATGAGACATGTGAAGAAATACTGGGGACAAGAAAACGATAACAAAAAGCATGGATAACAACAGAAACCATCAATAAGATAAAAGACAGAACAAACAAGAAAGCAGATTTAAACACAAGCAAAATCAGAAGTTCCAAAGCCAAGGCTCAAGAAGTGTACACAGAAGCAAACAAAGAAATAAACAGAAGTATCAATAGAGACAAGAGGAAGTATATTGAGGAGTTGGCAAGAGAGGCAGAAGATGCTGCAGCCAAAGGAAATATGAGAGAACTGTATAGCAGCACAAAGAAGCTAACAGGGAAATACAAGCAAACAAGTTGCCTCATAAAAGACAAGAATGGAAAACTGCTCAGCAATATACAAGAGCAAATGAGGTGGACAGAATATTTTGAGGACCTTCTCAATAGACCAGCTCCACAAAACCCCCCGGACATCCAACCAGCAGAAGAAGAGCTACAAATTAACGGTGAAAGACCAACGAAGGAAGAAATAAAGAAAGCCATAAAGCTTCTAAGAGATGGAAAAGCGTCAGGACCTGATGACATTCCAGCAGAGGCCATCAAAGCAGATATCGACACTGCCACACAGATGTTATATAAATTACTTGGTAAAGTCTGGGAAAAGGAAGAGATATCAGCAGAATGGAAGGAAGGATATCTGGTTAAGTTGACTAAGAAGGGAAATTTACAAGAGTGCACAAATTATAGAGGAATAATGTTACTATCAGTGCCAGGAAAAGTATTAAACAGGATTATCCTTGAGAGATTAAAAGAGTCCGTGGGAGCCGCGCTAGCGTAGTGGTTACAACACCGCTCTGGCGACCGGGTGATACAGGATCAAACCCGGGCGACGGCATTTGAGGATTTTTCGTCGACCGGGATTTGGACTGGATTAACTCGGACCTGGCGAGGACATTTGAAGGAGTGTCGTCGACCAGGGACTGGCGGCTCCTGAGCCGACCCAGCTGCAATGGGTACCTCCGAAATCGGCGAGTATTTGCCTGAATGGCGAGGGACACCTGTCTCTGTACACAAAATAAAGGTTCCTAACAGGGATACTCACGGAAAAATCAATGTCAGGTTAGACTGGGAAAATAACGAGATTTCGCCTCGAGTATTAGCGGGCGTACGCAAAAAAAAAAAAAAAAAAAAAAAGGGTCCGTAGACAAGAAACTGAGAGATGAACACGCAGGTTTTCGACAAAACAGAACATGTACAGACCAGATAGCCACTTTGAGAATAATAGTTGAACAAAGTCTGGAATGGAATTCACCACTATACATCGGATTTGTGGACTACGAAAAGGCATTTGACAGTGTAGACAGAGAATCACTTTGGAAATAGATGAGGCATTATGGAGTTTCCCTGAAGATCATTAATTTAATAAAGAAAACATATGAAATATAAACATTACATGCACCCCACGCGCCGAGTTTCGTGACGTTCACGCGGAAGAAAGAAGCGTGGTTCAAAGAAACCGTTTGGGATATTTCAACTGCAGTTAGCTCCTATCCTGGAATCTCCTGAACACAACAAACTGCACCTCTAAACTTCAAGCAGCTGTCCTCTGTGCTATGAATCACCTCTCGCGCAATAACAGGAGTGCGACAGGGATGCTTCTTGTCTCCATTTCTTTTTTTACTAGCAATAGACTGGGTAATGAGATCATCGACAACACAACAGAAATGGAATCCAGGGGACTCTGACTAAGCAGTTGGATGATCTGGATTTTGCTGATGACTTGGCTCTTCTGTCCCAAAACCGTAATCAGATGCAGGACAAATTGAAAACACTCGATGAGGGGTCACAGCAATTGGGTCTGAAAATACAAAAATAATGAGAATAAATGCAGGTAATGATAACAGGGTGGAACTTGAAGGAACACCAATACAAGATGTAGAATCTTACACATATCTTGGCAGCAATATAGACAAAGTTGGAGGGACAGTGATATCAAACTAAGAATACTAAAAGCAAGTGGAGCTTTCATTGCATTGGGAAATATATGGAGATCAAGAGAAATTGGATCCAACACGAAAATAAGAAACTTCAACTCAAATGTGAAGTCAGTCCTATTGTATGGCTCTAAGACATGGAGAACAACAAAAACAACAACCAAAAAGCTACAGACTTTCATAAATGGGTGCTTGCGTAGAATAGAGGGATTAAGATGGTATGACAAGGTTTCCAACGTGGAACTGAGGACAAGAACTAGACAAGTGCCAGTGGAACAAGAGATGAGAAGAAAACGATGGCGATGGATAGGACACACACTGAGGAAACCTGTTGATAGCATTACAAGGCAGTCCTTGTTCTGGAACCCCCAGGGCAAGAGAGGCAGAGGTAGACCGAGAAGCACATGGAGAAGAGAGCTGGAAACAGGTGAGGATGATAAGGAGAACGTGGAGAGAACTTGAGATGATGGCACGTGACAGGAGGACTTGGCATGTGTTTGCTGAAGGCCTATGCTCCTTTGCGAGTGGAGGGTTATAAATGAATGAACTGGAAGATGAGACAGGTCTGTATTTCAGAGCTGGCATTTGCTGATGATGTTGCCCTGATTGCTAAATCAGAGGCACATCTCCAATCCAACCTGCAAGTCTGGAAGAAAGAGCTGGAGAAGAGAGGGATGGTCATAAGCAGCTCTAAAACAAAATCCATGGTGATATCACGAGAAGAAAGAAGACATCAGATTAAGCTGGGAGAACAGGTCCTGGAGTAGGTCGACCACTTTAAATACCTCGCAGCTATTATAGACCGAAAGGGAGGCATCAAAGAAGAGTTGGCCACTCAAAAAGCAGCTGCTGGGAGACTTTTTCAGGTCATAAATCGAGGATTCCTCAGCAAGAGAGAGGTTGGTAAGAAAACGAAGATGGCTGTATACAGCTCCACATATGTCCCAGTCTTGACATATGGATGCGAGTCATGGGCAATGACTACAACCCACAAAAGCCAGATCCAAACCTCAAAAATGAGGTTTCTGAGGAAGGTGGTTGAAGTAACAAGAAGAGATATGGTCCACAACCCGACGATACGTCAAGCCCTAAAATCCCACCCCCTGCAGACCCAAGTAGTAGGTGACTCATCCAAACTAAGATGGTTTGGCCATGTCTGCAGAATGGGAGAAGATCGGCTACCATGACAAGCATGGGAAACAAAGAGTCAGGGATCCAGACCCCCAGGACGACCCAAAGTCCGCTGGGAGGACAACATTAGACAATCTTTGAAGGACCGAGGACTAGAATGGAACCAGGCCAGGAGGAAGACAGCCAATAGGACAGTCTGGTGTTCTCTCTTCCAAACCTCTACACCTCATGGTAGAAGGGGAACGACTAAGTAAGTAAGATACGATAATACTTAGCCCCCTTTTAAAAAAAAAAATTGTGTTTATAATTGTCTCTGCGTTTTGCACATCAAACACTGCTAAAGGGAAATCACTCTGAGTAAATATTCTGTGCGGAACAATTGGTAATGTTCTTTTGGAGATTACCGAAAGTATTCTATTCTCAGGATAGGGCCCACACAAACAAACAAACAAAATTATTTTTTATATGACACATTACATAATTTTCTATCTTTTAACTAACAATTTACAACTCTTTTTTCCTTGTTGGACTTTGGTCAAGTTCAGAGCATAAAGAAATCAGATTTTCTTTTCTCAAAAGTTTCATAATTTTGTCTTCAAAGTGCAAAAAGATGTTAATTTTCATGATTCATTCTGTACAATGAAAGTATATTTCAAATTTCTGAGACATTTTGCATAGTCATCCATGATCCCTGTCAAGCAGAGTGGCACTCACGGGTGATACTTATTTTAATATATTTATTTTATCACGTTTCTCACTCAGCTCTAGCTTTCTTTCCTTTCCCTGATGAAGGCCTTGTGACCGCAAACGTAGGCAATTTTCATTGTCATTTGTCCTAGTATGATGTAGTACCTTTATTTTTTTTTTTTTTAAATAACTGACCCTTCCAAATTACCATGAACAGTGATAACCACACTAATATGCTTTACCAGTATAAGAACATCTGGGGCTCGGCATGAAAGTTCAGCAAAAGCCACCCTTGCCCTCTGACCTCCTGATAGATCTCGATTTGTGATTGTGTGAGCATGTGAGGCAAGGCCAAACTGCCCCAGTGTTTTCCTGGCATCCTGGTACTGAAGGTTAAACAGTCGCTGCAATGGAAGAAATTTTAAAAAAAAAACTAATAATAAATGAGTCAATAGAAATAAAAACCAGGACTAAGGGTAAAGGAGAACATCATTACTGGAGGTTGTATTTCATACATGGGGCCTAAGAGAATAAAATTAATTAATTATTAGACAAAAATAACTTTAGACAGATGGGATGCAGAGCATCCAGGTCACACACAAAATGATGCATGCTAACAGCTCAACAGAAGAGAATAAGTGGTAATCTTCAAACTCTGCACTGGTCACAACAGATTGGGATACCATCTATTCAATAAGCTAAAGATAGGAACTACAGATGAGTGTAACTGTGGCACTAATTAAATAAATGCTGAACATTTGCTCAAAGGTGCCCAACATGTGTGGAACAGAGAAAGCGCATATGGCCGACACCAGTACCATTCGTGGAAAAGGTCTAAGGAGACGTAAGTAGTCTCAAGCTGACTACTGCTTTCTTTGAAAACATTCAGGTAGAGTCTGAGAGTGTACGAAGAAGAAGAAGAAACAGACTTAAAATGAAACTATAACATGCAAACTGTAACATAATAATATAAATACATCGCTGAAACGTGATGTTGCAAGGGCCTTTAAGGAGGATAGTGAACAATGAGATTGGACAGCACCTCACACAAAACTTGCATGACAATCTATTCATTAATGCACATAAAAGTGTCACTAAAAACATAAACAAGCACATACACAGCCAGCTTCGTAGTTATTTGTCATTCGGAAGTCGTTCTTTATAAGAGCAGGACAATCAATTTTTAAACAAACTCTGGAACTGTTTGGCAAGGAAGAACATTTCAGCACATCTGATCCATGCTATACAGAGCTTCTACAAGTCTTGCAGAAATTATGTGAAGACGGCAAACTATAAGTCAGAAGAGTTCAAGACCACCACTGGTCACTGGTGTAAGACAAGGTGATATCCTGTCACCTTATCTTTTCATACTCCTCATGGACTATGTCATCAAGGCATGTAAGGAGAGAAGAAGAAAGTATTCAGTGGGGTACTGGAAGATGAGACAGGTCTGTATTTCAGAGCTGGCATTTGCTGATGATGTTGCCCTGATTGCTAAATCAGAGGTACATCTCCAATCCAACCTGCAAGTCTGGAAGGAAGAGCTGGAGAAGAGAGGGATGGTCATAAGCAGCTCTAAAACAAAATCCATGGTGATATCACGAGAAGAAAAAAGACATCAGATTAAGCTGTGAGAACAGGTCCTGGAGCAGGTCAACCACTTTAAATACCTCGGAGCTATTATAGACCGACAGGGGGCATCAAAGAAGAGTTGGCCACTCGAAAAGCAGCAGCTGGGAGAATTTTCAGGCCATAAATCGAGGATTCCTCAGCAACAGAGAGGTTGGTAAGAAAACGAAGATAGCTGTATACAGCTCCACCTATGTCTCAGTCTTGACATATGGATGCGAGTCATGGGCAATGACTGCAACCCACAAAAGCCAGATCCAAACCTCAGAAATGAGGTATGGTTCGCTACCAGACGATATGTCAAGGCCTAAAATCCCACCCCCTGCAGACCCAAGTAGAACAGTCCCAACTAAGATGGTTTGGCCATGTCTGTAGAATGGGAGAAGATCGGCTACCACTACAAGCATGGGAAACAAAGAGCCAGGGATCCAGACCCCCAGGACGACCCAGAGTCCGCTGGAGGACTAGAATGGAACCAGGCCAGGAGGAAGACAGCCGATAGGATAGTCTGGCGCTCTCTCTTCCAAACCTCTACACCTCACAGTAGAAGGGCAACGACTAAGTAAGTAAGTCGTGCTTTACAAGAGCAGGACAAGCACTCATTTTTAAACAATGTTACATAAATTACGTACAGCGTCTGATTGACGGTAAGTGTGCAGGTTTCCTGCGGCAAAGGTATCAACATGCTTCAGTCTACCCAGCTGTAAATGGGTACCTGACTTTGCACTTGAGTTAGGGAATGAAAAGGCAGTGAGAACGGGAACTGGTCACCCCAACCTCTTGATGCTGGACCTAGTATAGTAAAGTCTCTAACACTTCACTCCCCTATAGCTGTATCAGCTAATGGGGGCTACCTTTACCCTTTTTTTTTAAAAATATTCTACACAGCACCAGTGTAGTCCACACGACGGGTCTCTGAGGATACAAGTGTAGTCCACACGACGGGTCTCTGAGGATACAAGTGTAGTCCACACGACGGGTCTCTGAGGATACAAGTGTAGTCCACACGACGGGTCTCTGAGGATACAAAGACAGGATAGGACTATTGCTCCCTCTGACATTTTGTGCAAGGCAGTTAATGTGAGGTTGTGCTAGCGACACCATCATGTAAAAACAAATTGCTGCAGAAACAAACCACCACTCCAAGAGGTTTTGTGAATGTTTGGTGTAGGGCTTCCTGCAAGGGGACCAGCTGCAGTGGTGGCTCCATGCTCCATAAGGAGCACATGATGATGATATTCTACGCATCTGATGAAAGGCAGGTACCACTTGAAACAATTAACCAGTGTAACCAGGAATGGCCTGGACCGGAAGCCCACAGAGGAATGAGAAGTGTGGGGTCAAAGAAAACCTGCAGGAGAATGGCGACAAAGGAAACTTAGACAACTGGGATTTCACGCTGGTACAGTTGAAGACAACAGTTCACATCAAATATCTGTGGCAAGCAGAAGTTCCATATGAAATGAAAAGGATTTAGATACTCTACCCAATAAGTAATCTTGGGGAGAGGATTCTACCCATGGAACAATTTGAGGGGAGAGAATCCATGGAATTTGTAGCACTTGTAATAATGTCAGGGTTTTAAAAAGGTTTGGAGGTTGAGAAATACTGCATTACTGTACCTGCCAAGAACCAACAAAAGTTCAGAACCACTGCCTTACTGTATCTGCTCATAAGCAACAGAAGTTTAGAAGCACCTTCGTACTGTATCTGCTCATAACCAACATACTCACCATTAAGTACTCTGTAGGTGACTCATCCAAGTTCAGCTGATCTGCAGAATGCTGATCATATTTGCCGATTCGCTACATTCAAAGAAATTTCAAAGAGACACTGGTCATAAATGTGTCATGTGGTGATCTTTACAGCCACTAAAAAAAAAAACCTGTTAATTATCTACAATAAGATCACCTTATCAATCCTCCTCTAAGGAGAAAGTATGCATTTACATTATCATGGATCACCCTTCAGCTCTCCAAGAAGCTCCGGCCTTTGACACATTCATGTTCAACAATCCTGACCACTGCCGTCTGTTCAATGTCATTCCATATTTTCTTTATCCCTTTATCTAATTCCCTTCTCCATGTGTTTTCTATTCCCGCCACTGATCATACTGTGGGGATTTCAGAACAGCTACCTTGTAATGAGATCAATAGGTTTTCTTATTGTGCATCCTATCCAAGGCCAGGTCTTATCACCTCTTGTTCCAGTGGCACTTTTCTTGTTCTTGCCATCAATTCTACATAGGTCATCTCGTCATACAATTTCAATCCTTATTTCAATCTGCATGGGCCACAACAGATTGGGATATTATCTATTCAAAAAGCTAAAGATAGGAACTACCAACGAGTGTAAATGTCTTCTTCTTCTTCTTCTTCCGTCCTTAGCCAAAGACCGACCAAGCAGTCAGAGACCATCACGCCTTGTGGCGTCTTAAGGGCAACAGCAGATTGATTTTCTCTGTTGTAGTTTCCCATCACGCCTAGCGGCGTCTTTAGGGCAACAACAAATAGATCCATCTGCCGTTGTTTCCGTAATCGGTGTGACAAGCCAACGGGTGATCAGCCCATTGGGCGAGTGTAAATGTGCCACTGATAAAATGTCTGTTGAACATCTGCTTCAAAGATGCCCAACATGAGAAACATAGAAGGCACATATGGCCGTCACCAGTACCATTTTCAGAAAAAATCTATAGAGATGCAAACAGCCTGAAGCTGAACCATGCTTTCTTTGAAAATACTCAAGCAGACGCCTGAGAGTGTACAATGAAAAAAGAATACTTATGTTCCTGGCAAGCACACGTTTATGAAAGTCTTAACTTCTTGGTTGTTGTTTTTGTTGTTCTCCTTGTCTGAGAGACAAACAGCAGGACTGCCTTGAATTGTTGGGTTAAAGATTCTTATTTTATGTTCGACTTGATTTCTTCAACAACAAAAGCTTCAATAAAAAAAACCTTCCGGAAACAAAATTTCATTTACGAGATCAGGAGTCAATTTTGTAAAATACCACTTATTCTAAATGAAACAATGTTACAAAGTTCTAAATTCACAGACCTGCGTTAGTCTCAGAAGCCATACAAGAGTGATCGATTATATATATTTCGAAAAATAAAAAATATAAACAAAATCTGGAATAAGAAAACCTCATCAAAATTGCGATGAATTTATTTAAACAAAAAAATAGAAATACCATATCAATTTCAATCGAAGGTCTGAAAGTACAAAACATGATATCTTACTAAATCAGCTTTTGTGACATAAGAATAGACACCAGGGTTTCTTAACTTGAACAGATTCTAGGGGTAGTCCGTGTACATAACCTAACATTTAAAGTGTAAAGTTTTTAATTATGCTTTTATGTACATGTTTTCCCCCAAGTTGGGGTCCTTAGCCTTCATTGGACAATAAAAGGGATCCAGGACACACACAAAAAAGGGGGTAAGAAATCCTGAACTACACACTCAAATTTATAATCAAAGATGTTTCTAAGGACCTTAACACATTAACTACCGCGAGCCGCTCTGAACATCGCTTGAAATAAACACATTTGGACTGCGAGCCGCTCAGAATGGCGATCAAGTTTAGTAAGACTTACTTACTTACTTAGTCATTCCCCTTCTACCGTTAGGTGTAGAGGTTTGGAAGAGAGAGCGCCAGACTATCCTATCGGCTGTCTTCCTCCTGGCCTGGTTCCATTCTAGTCTTCGGTCCTTCAAAGATTGTCTAATGTTGTCCTCCCAGCGGACTCTGGGTCGTCCTGGAGGTCTGGATCGGTTTAGTAAGACAACGAATGAAATATGTACCGAAACACATTGCGATCTGGTTTAAGATTTTAATTTACCACCGGAAAACAAGTTTCCAAAGCATGGTTGTTGTAGAACACTGGAAAATTGATATTATGTTCATATTTGTCAACGTTTCGGGTTGGTTACCATATCGTGTAAAACTGTTTACTGTGACAACTAGTGATAGGACCACAAAAAATGCTTGTACTTCTCGTCTAATGGCTGAACAGGCTAGAAACTTCTTTCAACAATTGACTGATAGATCTAGCGATGAGGACAAGAGTGAAAACAGTGTGCACATTGATTGAAATAGTGATTTTGATAGTGGTGGGGCGCAAGTAGTTATGATAGTGAAAATATTGCAAGTCCTCGTCCATCGGAGTGCCATGAAATAGCAACCACCTCAATTAGAGTAACAATGGTACTTATTGTAATAGTACATTCATTTATCTTTAAAATGACATGGAATTCATAAAAATCTGTAAACATTTATGAAAGTTACAGCTTACTTTGTGCATACATCTACAGGGTGAAAATGGGAACAAAATTTAACTACGCCACAGTGTGTTTTCCAACTCGGTAGTTAATGTGTTAAATACACCTGAATTAGCACTCATGATGTTACATTATGAGAGAAAAGTACAGGTAAATTTGATATGATCAGCATTCAAATTTTGGTTTGTAAAACAGTGTTAAACAGTATTTTCATGAGTAGTTTCACGAGGACATTCTCATTTTATATGACTTAGCAATGACAAAGAATTTGTAGCTTTCATTTGTTTTATACCTCGGAGCTGTAAGGGAGGCATCAAAAAAGAGTTGGCTACCCGAAGAGCAGCAGCTAGGAGACTTTTTCAGGCCATAAATAGAGGATTCCTCAGCAAAAGAGAAGTTGACAAGAAAACAAAGATGGCTGTATACTGCTTCACCTAAGTCCCAGTCTTAAAGTATGGATGTGAGTCATGGGCAATGGCTACAACCCCCAAAAGCCAGATCCAAACCTCAGAAATGAGGTATCTGAGGAAAGTGGTTGAAGTAGAAATAAGAGACATGGTCCGCAACCAGACGATATGGCAAAACCCAGCTCATGCAGACCCAAGTAGAACAGTCCCAACTACAATAGTTTGGCCATGTCTGCAGAATTGAAGAAGATCAACTACCACAACAAGTATGCGAAACTAAGAGCCAGGGATCCAGACCTCCAGGATGACCCAGTGTCCATTGGGAGGACAACATTAGACAATCTCTGAAGGACAGAGGACTAGACTGGAACCAGGCCAGGAGTAAGACAGCTGATAGGATAGTATGGCGCTCGCTTTCAAACCTTTATACCTCACAGTAGAAGGGGAACGACTAAGTAAGTATTAGTTTCTAACTATGAAGAAATGTCAACAGTTTACCATGTTATAGATGGCAACGATTGTGGTTTTTGTAAATTTTCACTCATTTCTTCTAAGAACAACAAACATGATTAACATACCAGCCTGTGATTCTTCCTCCTCTCTCCTATTTGCTGTAAAAGAGAATGTACACAGATCTGTCACTATTATTTATGACATGACTTATCTTACAGCAAACAATATAAAAGCTAACATTCTGGATAATAATGTTAACATTCCACACAGAATATGCAGCATTATTATTCTTCAATAGTAATATGATGGCACCAGCACTAAATATAGTTACTCCAAAAGAATTAAAGCTTAAGAGAGCAACAAAAGAGAGACAGCAGTGAAGCCAAACTGACAAGGAAGGTAGACTTATTAACTATGAATCCCGAAAGGGGAGCAAAGAATAGTAACACTGTTCCCTGCCATGCATGTCGTAGAAAGCGACTAAGGAGGGTTGGGCATGGGGCTGGTTACCCCATCCTGTAAAAACAATTTAACCCACAAAAAACTTCAACAAACATGGACAAGTCAATTAAGGAAAATAAAACACAGCCATCCAAGACAGGGGAAGGTCCTCTCGCAGGGAGGCGTATGATGCAACACAGAGAAAGCCGAAAGGAGTCTGTGTTACTGACTAACCTTCTTTCTTCAAAGAGAACTTCCAGATTTGGCACCTGGAATGTTCGGACATTGAACGAACAAGGGAAAGTGGCACAAGTAGCAGCAGAAATGAGGTTCTGGAACTGTCTGAAACAAAGTGAAAGGGGATAGACAAGAAGAAACTCATCACAGGTGAATTGGTGCTGTCCTCGGGACATGAAGACGAAAGTTCACAATTACAAGGCAGTCCTTGTTCTGGAACCCCCAGGGCAAGACAGGCAGAGGTAGACCAAGAAGCACATGGAGAAGAGACCTGGAAACAGAGGTGAAAATGATGAGGAAAATGTGGAAAGAACTTGAGATGATGGCACGTGACAGGAGGACTTGGCATGTGTTTGTTGAAGGCCTATGCTCCTTTGGGAGTGGAGGGTTATGAATGAATGAATATACCATAGACAAGAACAGACAAATGCCAGTGGAACAAGACATGAGAAGAAGATGCTGGTGATGGATAGAACACACATCAAGGAAACCTGCTGACGGCATAACAAGACAGTACTTGTACAGGAATCACCAGGTTAACAGAGGTAGAGCAGGATCAAACAAACACATGGAGAAGAGCTGGAGACAGAATTGAAACAGACAAGGAAGACATGGACAGATCTTAATCTGATGGCATGGGACAGAAGGTCAGGGCATAAGGCTGTTGAAGACCGTATGCTCCATGAGGAGGTGCAGGGTGATGATATATTTTACTGAAACAACAAAAATGGTTTATAAAGCTTCTGTGCAGTGTACTAAGTCTATACTCACAGGCTGTATCTCTCCAGTTAACAGTTTGAGGAATGTACTTTTGCCAACACCATTGGGTCCCACAATAGCAACTGTAACATTTTAAAAAAAAACCATAGTTGTAACAGTCTACTAAATGTTTCATTTACAAGAAATAAAATATTACTCAAGACTAGAAACAAGAGGCAGGGGCAACTGAAAATTAAGGAGACATGATCAAGCAAGAACAAATAAGAAATGTGAGAGAAATTAGTAGTCTCCAATGCCTTCTAACTTTTTATAATTATTACAGGCCTTGTTCTGGAATCACCAGGGAAAAAGAGGTAGAGAAAGACCAAAAAAACACAGAAGGGAATCAGAGATAGGCACGAAAGAGATAAAAAGACATGGAAAGACATTGAACGGAAGGCACAGTACAGGAAGATCTGGCATAAATTTGTTGACGGCCTATCCTCCTACAGAAAGCTAGAGAGTATTTCTTTTCCTCGGATCCACTTAAGTGTAATTCTTCTTCTCATCAGACTCACTCAAGTGTTGCTGTTGTTGTTATTTATCTAGGGCTGCAGAGTTTCTCATTCTTTTGCAGCCAATACCGAGTTGAAAAATATTTGGTATTATCTACACTGTAGATGCTTTTCCACCATTCCAAAATGGGTTGATTTCATGAGCTCCAGTTTCTCCAGCTTGGCTTGCATTTAAAGGATCACCATATCCAGTCCAAAGCTAGGAGGAAAAAACACAATGCATAATGTGCATCCCCGCCAACCAAGGGAGCTCTCTTAATATGCAGAGCCAAATAATGTGCTCTGGTTCTGGGCTCTCCCAAGGAATTGTTACATCCTACACAGCCACTTCTCAGCTCCCCCTACCTATCATTGGTTCATGGTGAGATCCTCCTGCATGCAGCCAACCAGGTAAAAGCCAGAGTTATGTCTGGGGCTCAAGTGACTCTTCCACGCTTAGTGTGTAATGCTGGGTCCTCAACATGTTTCCCCACAGAGGGAATCCATGGAAGTGTGTGGATGATTTCAAGAGTCAGTGAGGGTGTAATTAGCCTCACAGACAGAGGTTCTCTTCCACTTATGTATACTATAACATTGTGCTTAGCTGATGGTCATATAAGGATGACTTCAGATATGCCTCCATGCATCACTGAAGTATAATTCTTCTTCTAATCAGACCTAGTATAATTCTTCTTCTCCTTAGATCTAGTATAATTCTTCTTCTCCTCAGATCTACTGAATTCTTCTTTGTCCTCAGACCTAGTATAATTCTTCTTCTCCTTAGATCTACTGAATTCTTCTTTGTCCTCAGACCTAGTATAATTCTTCTTCTCCTTAGATCTACTGAATTCTTCTTCTCTTTAGACCTAGTATAATTCTTCTTCTCCTCAGATCTACTGAATTCTTCTTTGTCCTCAGACCTAGTATAATTCTTCTTCTCTTTAGATCTACTGAATTCTTCTTCTCCTTAGGCCTGGTATAATTCTTCTTCTCCTCCTCAGATCTACTGAATTCTTCTTTGTCCTCTGACCTAGTATAATTCTTCTTCTCCTCAGATCTACTGAATTCTTCTTTGTCCTCAGACCTAGTATAATTCTTCTTCTCCTTAGACCTAGTATAATAATTCTTCTCCTCAGATCTACTGAATTCTTCTTCTCCTCAGACCTAGTATAATTCTTCTTCTCCTTAGACCTAGTATAATAATTCTTCTCCTCAGATCTACTGAATTCTTCTTTGTCCTCAGACCTAGTATAATTCTTCTTCTCCTTAGACCTAGTATAATAATTCTTCTCCTCAGATCTACTGAATTCTTCTTCTCCTCAGACCTAGTATATTTCTTCTTCTCAAATCCATTAAATATAATTCTTCTTTCTCCTTACACCTAGTATAATTCTTCTTCTCAGATCCACTGAAGTGTAATTGTTTTTCTTCTCAGACCCACTGAAGGGTAATGATAATTTTTTTAAATGTATGATAATTAGAAAATGTCTTAAAAATAAATCATTACAAACCTTGCATATATGTACACTCGTTAATGCTGACAAAAATAACACATAAATTAACTAATGATAACAATATTCTAACCACAAACCATACCTCTTGAGGTCATATCTATACCAAAGTCCAGATCTTTGAAAAGAACATTCTGACCTGGGTAACCAAATGTTACGTCTGAAAAACAATATTAAAATAATTAAGTTCTTACAAACATATTTTTTTTTCCAGTATGTCTAGTTCCTATTGTTCAAATACCACTGCAGCTGGGGAAATCCATGTATGATGAACAGATCACCTCTTGTTGTAATACTCTACATACGAGTATCCCATAATTGTAAAAATTATCCCACACCAAGAAATTTACACCCTTTTTAAACATGAAGAATGGGGGGGGGGGGGGGGGGGGGGGGGGGGAGGGGGGGGGGGAGGGAGGGGAGGGGGGGGGGGGGGGGGGGGGGGGGGGGGAGGAAGGAGGATAAGGGGGAAAGAGAAGGAGAGAAGGAGGAGAAGAATGAGAGAAGAATATAGAATGTAAAAATATAAAATGAAAGTGATATTTTTTCTACATGGTTTTTCAAGAAAATCTGTCAACAATGTTTTTCAGAATAAAGCAGAAACATTTTTACATGCTGTGCAGACATGATTTCAGTAAGACTGCACTTCGGTTGTTTAGCTGCATCACATTTTTCTGGCCTTTTTTTTTTTTTTTTTTATGAAGTAATATGAATGTTCAAGTAATTTTAATACAATTTTCATTAAGTATACTCACAAACAAAATGACACCAATCAACAGCAGTTACTTGAGAATGAAAAAATGCAGCCAGCAATTGAAAAACACATTTCATCTGAGAGTCATGAGATGCGAAAAAATGGCAGGTAGATAAAAGGTCAAACATTATTTCAACTGTGATAGCAGAAAAGCTTACATTTATTTTCAGTTTATCACACACTTTAGAATCAATATTTAAAGCCAAACCAATGCTTTTTCAGCACTTTTTCTCTCAATATAGACAGACAGAAGCTTGATAGTGAGGCAATGCATTACAAACAGAAATGCACATACATTCAGTATGAAAAGCAATATAATAAGTAATCTATATCTATCTGACAGCAGGTAATGAGTATCTGTGGGACAACATGTACAAAGAATGCATCAAATTTAACCCAGTGCTGAAAATAACAGTGTACAAAAAAAATGTAAATGTTACATGAAGATATAAAGAATGACAGTGATGTAAAAGTAGGACCTGTAATAAATGAGGAATTAATAATAGGTGTGGTGGTAACTGTTACAAGAATAGTCACAATGTGTCTCCCTTCCACTTCTATTCTGAGGATTCCAGAATATTCCCAGAAAAAAAAAATAGGTGGGTCCACAAAACTCCTGGCCACATTGTGAGTGACCATTTGATCAGAAACTAATGACCAATCTTATCTATGATGCTTCACGGCATAACCGGTAAAAATGTTCCCATAGCAGATACTGCTGTAGAGAAGTTAAGTGTTAAAGACTTCACATACTGTATAGTACCATATTCTTCTTCTTCTTCCTCGTTCGCCCTGAAAAGGACGTTGGTTGCGTTGTGTCTGTTTACGCCGGAGCTGTGATATCTGCACCTTTCGGTCGACACATCCGACTTCAGCACGGCAGTTTTTGGGACCGGGTTTGCCTTCCCTTTGCGATCCCTACTCGCTCAGCCAGACTGCAGTGATGCAGACTGTTTCCAGGACCACCACGTGGAGGTGGAGTAGGGTCTTAGTCAGCTCTGGTTCGCTGACTCCGATGCAAGCAGTCAAGCTATGGGTCGCTGACTGCATTCTCTATTGCTGCATCTTTGGGTCCCGTACCATATTATGACTTCACTGCGATCTCAGGCATGTTGCACAAGGAGACTAATATGATGTTGTGCATGGGGGGGGGAAGCTGGCAAACCTCAACATGTAAAACAAATTGCCACACACACACCACAGTTGCAAGATCATGTGACTGCTTGGTGTAGGCTTCCTGCAAAGGCAACAGTTGTAGTTGTGGTTCCATGCCCAGGAAGGAAGAAGATGATGATGATAACCTGTAAATGATGTCAGCATAAAAGTAGAGAACAGAAAGAAATATCTGAAAAACACATACAGTTCATCACTTACTGTAAACTCCCAATATTGGTGGGTTGAGGGGAGCTGGGCTCGGGAAGGAAAATTTAACAACATAATCCTTGGGCCTGGCCAGGAGTTCTGTCTTTTTATCTTCATCTTCAAACTGGCTCTGTTTTTTCTTACTCTTTTCTTGCTTGCGCGTTAGGGCGTCTTTTTGCTTGGTTTCCTGTACAAATGTTTAAGACAAAATTGACTGATCAGCAAATGGAGTGCAACTTAAGAGAGCGATTCTGGTTAATTTTCATTAATGGTATAGTTTTTTTTTTTTTTTTTTAAATCTTTATAAGACGCAAAAAAAAGTCTGCCAAACTACCAACCAGAATGTATTCAGAGAAAAAAAAAAAGAAGGCAAAGCATAAAGAAGGATCAAGACAAGTAATGAACATAGCTCTACAGGAAACCACAGACAAACCTCTAAGACATAGAATAATGTGGGTTGCGTAATTTGTTGCTGTTGGATGCCAACAATTCAAAATTGTAATGTCCTTTCGTTCACGTTTCTTTCCTTGTCCTGGATGCTCTCTCCTAGCTACTCCACAGATATAATGCAAAATTACACAAATGTGTGTAGGTCTTGAGTATATCATTGTTATTGAGAATCGTTATCACTCCACTCTGGGCAAACCCATAGGTGCTCAGTCTCCGTCAAATGTCAAAGGGTATGAATGCCAACTGTTCCTGCAAACATTTACCGGTGGCCCTTCACTTCAACAGCCCTGACCATTCAGGTAACTCTGACATTCATGTCACTGCCCTCCGTTCATGTATCGGCGACGACCGAACTCGCTTTTCGTTGGAGAATCGTCTCATATTTCAAATGGGCATTTTAGCTCCTGCTGGGATGAATGTCCAGCATCATTTTGCATAATTCTGGTGGCTTCTGTCGTTATTTTCCTATCTATCCTTGTTTTTGCTTTGGTTCGTTTCGTTTCCTCAATTATCTGTTCTTAGCCGTCACTAGCTCCTACGTCACTTCCGCATGATGCCTTATTTTTTCAGCCATTTTGAATGTTCTTTTCCTCGATCCAGCTAAGTGATTTTTTACGCATTTTAATATTGTTGTTCATTTCTGTCTTCGTTTCATTCATTATTTACTTTCTTGTTTCGACATGTCTTTCTGGTTTCACGATTTTCTTGCATTATTACTGTTATCGTTTCGCTCATCACCGGGGTTTCATCTGCTTGTATCGCTCATTTGACGTTTTCCTCATCATCATAGACCTTTGTAGTACCTATATGTAGTTCTTGTCCTTGTCACCTGTTCGTAACTGTGGCTGACGAAGGGTAAAACCCGAAACGTCCCTTGTCTCATGTGTACCGTTTACTTGTAAAACTGATTTCATATCATATTATTTTTTAATTTATATATTTGTTCCTGCAGAGCACTGGCTGTAAACACAATAAATGCATCCTCTCATACGTCCATCCCTGCAAGTCTTACATTTGGTGCCAAATTCCAGCAATCTTAGCCTTGTTGATTCACCTACTGCAGTGTCTTTTTCTAATAGGTGATCATTAATTGTCCTCAGTATCTCTTCCTTATTCATAACCAATGTCCCCACCATGGGTGCTCTTGAAGCTAGTATTGGTGTATGCATAACATGAAACATTTTGTGCTTATTAAGCTTTAAAAAAGTGACCTATCTGCTCTCTCCAAATTTAAAGCACTCAGAAGTCCAAATTACTCAAGTTAACAACTGACAAATAAAAAATGTGTACGAATATTGCCTAACCACAACAATAACTATAGAACAAACAAGAAATATCGCCAGGTGTAAAATAAGAGATGAAGCTAATAAATCATGAAAAGACCTAGTGAGAAATGAGGAGACCAGTGCCATTGCTGTAACAACCCTTCGAATTAACATACTCAAGAGCCAAAGAATAAGTTGTGTGCACACACTCAGTGATGGGCTCTGGCAAATATCAGTTCAGACAAATAACGGGAGTGACTAGAAAGAGAAGACAACCTTAAAAGAGAATGTGAGAATGTGTTAACAAAATATAGACACTGCCCAAACTCGCTGGAGACAGTAGAATGCCATCTACTTCTGTGCTCTGCACTCCAGGGAATGAGACAACTCCTATCACACACAACTAGCTTGGTAGTCATCCTGTGTTGGTGTTGGTGGCTTTCTGATTGATTTGATCATCTTTTTCTTCTGGCGGTACGTAACTGGTACATCCGGTTGCTCGTCTGCAGCACCTTCTTTAGCCAGTCGGTCCACTCTCTCGTTTCCTGGTATTCCACAATGAGACGGTATCCACTGCATGGCGACCCTGCGCTGGTTGCACAGTTCAGAAAGTAGGGCTTGCATACCTGACAATTTTCTGGACTGAAGTGCTTGGAGTGCGGATCTTGCATCTGTCAGGAATACTACAGGCTGTGGACCAAGATTGGTGTTCAACAGTTTCTCAGTTGCCATCTTGATTGCCTGTACTTCTGCATCATAGTTGTTACTGAATTTCCCCGCTGGTACTCTGACCATTTCCCTAGTGTTGTTTGTTTATTCTATGTACACTCCTGCTCCTCTATTCTTTACTGCATTCTGTGCTGACCCATCCGTATATACTCGGACCCAGAGGTCCTGTGGGTATTCATCATCCAGGAAACTCAGAGTGACTTTCCTACATTGCACGCTGTTCTGTTCATCCCTGTCGAATATTCCTTTCATGACCAATCTTATCTATGATGCTTCACGGCAAAACCAGTAAAAATTTTCCCATAGCAGATACTGCTGTAGAGAAGTGAAGTGTTAGAGGCTTCACTATACGAGGTCTAGCTTTATGAGGTGGTGTAAGCTGTTCCCTTCTTTGCTGCCTTTGTCTTCCCTAATTCAAGAGTAGAGTCAGGTACCTATTTACAGCTGGTCAGACTAGAGCATGATAGTACCAGCTAGTGAGCCTGGAACCCATTAACTTCACAGTGAAAGATAAGCACTAACCACTCTGCCAATCCTGGCAAAGTAAGCAGATACAAGAAGAAGAGCGAAATGTTTCTTATGGCATCTCAACAAATTTTTTTCACACACTGCATCTTTATGTGAAAAAAAAAAAATGTCATTACATATGCTCATTGCAGAAAAAAACAACAACATTGTAATAAGGTACACTACTTACAGCCTGTTTTGTTGATTTGCCAGATGCCTTCAATTCTTTCAGCTTTTTTTCCTGCTTCTCGTAATCTCTTAGCTGTTCTTTCCTCTTCTGTACAAACATTTTCTTGAATGTGGCTGTTGATACAGATTTTGTTCACTGGTAACTAACAATACCATGAAAGCAATCACAAATAATTAAATAGTAAAAACAAAGAATGAAAAGCAAATCACAGTTGAATTCAACTGTAAATAATAAAAAAAGACAAATGAAAGTCATTGTCTGTTTGCATTTTGTTGTGAGTTCAGTTAAATTCTACTATATTCATTCATTATTGACCTTTGACCTCCTTGTAGAATCAATGCCTTAAGTAAATTCACACCAAGCCTTCTTATCTTAAATAATCAGTTCAAGATGGTCTATGTTTTGTTTATCCTTTTTTTCATGGCCGTCTCCCATTCCCTTCTCGATATGTTTTTAGGTCTTCCTCTTTTTGTCTGCTCTTTGTGATTCTAGAACACAAACCGCCTTGTAATGCTATCAACTGGTGTCTTCAGTGTGTCCTATCCAATGGCAGCATCAATCCTTCACCTCTTGTTCCGCCGATACTTGGTTCTCTTCACTTCAACACTGGTGATCATGGCATACCATTTCAATCATTCTAATCTTGACTGGCACCATTTATGAAAGTCTGTAATTGTACTATATACAATTCAATAAAAGATAATTCAAATCAACCTATAAAAAGATGGCTGAATCCATTTTTACAATAAATACAATGAATAATAAATTGAACCCATCTGTAACAAGATATTTGTATCTGTAAAGGAATTTCCTGTTCATTTCTGAATACTCCATGCACATGGTTTCTTTGGTACCTTGCTACCCATCTTTCTAGTTCCTGAGACTGTCCCTTTAATTCCAGTATTAGACAACCTGTGTAATCTTGATATGACCATATCTTCTAAGTTTGTATGTTATTAAGATTGTTAGTAGATCTTTACATGGCACCACAGTGTTTCATGATGTTCCTTACACCATCATTTGTGGCATGACTCGTGTTAAGATACTCCAAGGATGTTTCTTAAACGTCTTTCAAGTTCAGCATTTAATGTCCATGCTTCACATACACAAATAAGTACAGGAATGACTAATGTCTGCAGTATTTTAATTTAGGCTTTTAAGAGTTATATATTTTTTTTTTCCAGATTTATTTCACTTTGGTTAGAGTTGCAGATGTCTGTGGCCCATCCTCACTCTTAATTCTGCATTTCTTCCTTATCATTTTCATCAGCATCATATCACCTTAAGTTCCCTGTGCAGTACAGGTCTTCAACAAAAACACTCAGTCTTTCTGTCATTTGGCACGTGTTAAAAGTCTGTCCATACTTCTTGGTCCCTTTCATGGCTGTCTTCAGATTTCTTTTCCGTGTTTTTTTTGGGTCTCCTGTGTCTTTTACCCTGTGGATCCCAGAACAGGAACTGCCCTGTAATGCTATCAACTGCTTTTCTCAAAGTGTGCCCTATCCAACACCGGCGTCTTTTCCTCACATCTTGTTCCACTGGTATTTGCCTAGTTCTTTCAATCAGTTCCACATTACTGATCTATTCATACGACCACAGTCCTCTTATTCCGCGCAAGCCTCCATTTATTAAAGTCTATCTTTTTCACTGTTATAGCTCCCAGGTAGCCGAACTGGGTAACTGACTCTAAAAATTCATACAATAAACTGGTCAAAATATGTATATTTTTTATAAGTGAGCTGCTCAAATGAGATGTTTTTGTTACTGTTGATCGAATCGACGTCACTGCACTCCAGAAAAACCCATAGGTGCTCAGTCTCCCTCAGTAAATGTCGAAGTGTATGAATGTTAATTGCTCCTGTAAATGAGATGTAATAATGTATAACAACTTATTAGAGGTTTTGATAATATCATGCATACTGCTGTCTTGGAAGTACTGTCTAACCTAGCAGGCTATGAATATTTCTTGTACTTCTACATTATTAAGAAGCTCCCATAGTTATTAAGTGTGACTGGGTCATCTAATGAAACCACTACTTCTAAGGTTTCCAGTTGGTGGAATTGTCAATTATGATGAGCTGATGTTATATGGAGTAGATATTTCCAACACTTCTCACTTCACTTCTGCTGTCTAGCATCTTATGTCTTACAAGTGTTTATAATCTGTTGCGATGATCATTTATTGATACATCTTTTTTTGTTTTTTTTTTAGACTTACTTCACTGGGTTTCACTCCTGTTATATGTTGCATAGTTCATAAGTGAACAAATGAGGACTCTTATTACAGTGTTCTTCATCAGACACATCAGAATGTTTCTAGCAATCTTTGTCCTTAAACAAACATCATTTTCTAAAACTCACCATAATTTCCTCTATAATAGTACAGTTTCTGTTGATCCAGATGAACAATGTCTGTACAGACATTGTCTAAGAAACTCTGGTCGTGTGATACAACAAGGAGGGTCTTCTTCCACTGCTGCAGATAGCTGAGTAAATAAAATTAATTTGTTAATGTAATCTCAACGTGTTCCTCCCTGTTTCCAAGAAGTCGAGAAGAATCATCACACCTTCTCTTCCCAAACACATGGAGGCCATAACTTTACCTACTGATGTGTGAAACTTTTAACTTTTTTGTCGGCGATGGGTTGTTGTGTGATGCCATTCCAATGACAGCCGTCTTGGATTTCTGGTTTTCAAAAAAATGAAACCCAAGTCTCATCACCTGTCACAATATTCGATAAAAACTCTTCTCCTTCAGTTTCGTAACGGTGCAGGTGAGTTGATGGCTATGGTTTTCCTTGTTTCTTTATGTCTGTCTGTCAACATTCTGGGTACCCACCGTGCACAAACTTTTGAATAACCCAGGTCTTTAATGATGTTCTGGACACTGCCTTTACTAATGGACAACATGGAAGAAAGTTCATCTAAAAAGTGAAACCCGACTGTCACCACGAATGATGCCATCAACTCTGTTGAATGTTTTGTGTGTGTGAGTCACTGCGGTAGACGGAACGGACCCAGTGCCGCTTTGGCGCCCTTCAGCCATTGAGGATTGACCTACTTTCAAGAGTCGTCAAGAACGATGGACCCACACGTCGGACAGTGAAAACATCCACTTTTGAACTCACCATAAAACATTCTACAAAAGTTCGTGGTATGCGAATTGGGGTCCTCGCCTTCAGCATTGAGGAATTACTATGACATATACGGTTGAGGTTTAACCAAAACGTCTTTGGCAGGCCAATTTAAAACATGTTTACCAGTGGTGCCAGCCTGTTACTGAAAACAAAGGACAGGTTGGTAATGCTAATACAAAGCAGAAGAGTGTTTGAGGAAATCCTGCTAAAAGATTCCACAAATGGCACACCGGATGCAGTATTAACACTACATAAAAATATTGGAGGCAGCAATACTTTTTTTTGACCTTCCCATCGTACATATTAGATAATAATGTACATTAATTAGGTGTCTTAACGAAAATAAAAAACAATAAAACCCGTAAACGAAGAAAATAACTAGGAATAAAATCTTCAGTAAAAATAAAAACTATATTAAATAAAACGTAAATGAAAAAAAATAAGTTATGCATATCAAACTTAAACAAGTCTGTGCTGTTGTGCCGAAATGTGTTCACCTTCTTATTCATTCACAAAATGACAACCCCAAAAGATCGCATTTTGACGATTACACCTGTTATTTGCTCACTAATATAAAAATTATAAATGTAAAGGTGTGTGACCGACCCATCATCACACCACCCCCGACCTCTTCACCCACCCCGATATGAAGAAGAGGAATGACTAAGTAAAAAGAATATAACGAACGTTTGATAGTTTTTTGTTTACTAAGGCTTTATGTGGGAGCTTGTAGCTCTCTTTCATATTGGCCAATACCCGATACTTGCAGAATCCCTTGGCTGGCTTGTATCTACCAAACAACTCAATCCTAGAACTAGAAGTATAAAGGCTTTTTTTTCATTTTTTTTTTATTTTTTCCTTGAACTTTTTTTCTGCTGTTTTTTCCTGCCATTTTTCGAAACCACAACCTGTTTGCGGAGTCAAATGACACCACCCCCCCCAGCCTATTTTTCTATCTTTCTTACATTTTCTCCCATCGTTTCCCCCAGGATTAATATACCATGAGGAAGAGGAGCAAAGGCACAAAGGTTTTTGGGGGTAAGAGGAATCTAAAACACCAGAGGAAACCTGGGAAAGAAAACCCCGCCATAAAAAACTAAACCCTGGGTGTAACACTTATGCCGGGACGCCTTTCACCCTTATCTTAACTGCCCAGGAATAGTAGGACCAAACCGCGACCTCTAAACAACCCGTGAAAACCCTAACCTACTTGTCGACACACATTCTGGACTTATCAGCTGTTTGTAAAGAACACCCCTCCCCCTTGGTGACTTTCCAAACCGGGAACCCAAAGCAAATTTGCCCATTCTTGTTGATGTCTAACCTAGCCCATCTACCGGGGCTACCTACCGAACATCAGGTAATCAAAAAAAAAACCTACTACACAACAAAAGTGCAAGACGAAACCTTGAAAGGGGGTGAAAGAGCCAGGACCAACGCAGGTAGGGCTTGCTCGAGAAGCCAGCCTAGTTTGCCGTCGGGCCTAGATGTGGGCAGGGGAGAGAGGGTGATAACACCATGATGTCCTTTCCTGTGTCCCATCAATATAACAACATACCGGTGCACCCTGAAGACCTCTACGAATCTCACAGACACAAAACCGATCAGATCACACAAATATCCCAAATAGATGCAAAACCAAACGCACCGGATGTCCCGACAAAACAAAGCGCAAAACACCCGTGGTGGGCAAACCTATGTGGAAAATACCAAGCCCCACCGTTGGCGATTTCTAATGGATAGAAAAGTCAAGTGAGGCCCTAAAGCAGGAACCATCAGAAACACTCGGTCTATAACGAGCTGGTGATGGCGGTGGCCGCTGTTTTGCACCATAAGCGTGTGCTCGGTCTTTGCTGCTCCTGCCTGTCTCTAGCTCCTTGCGGCGGTGGGATCCCTTTGTATGTTCCTGTGGATTCCTCGCGTCCCTGCTTGAGTGCGTGCTCGATATTTTATTTCCTCTTCTTTTTGCCCCTTCCTGTTCCTTGTCCTCTGGTTTGATTGATTCCCTCCTTGGTGTTATATTCCCGTATATAATTATACATTTTTGCGATTTATACATCGTGTGTATTTTGGACATTTGACATTATCCTCTGGGTCTTATATATTGGGGGTGTGGTTAAGCAGAGTGGGATGTTCATTAATTGCATTGGATATTGATTATTCAGGATTAGGTAAAACATTGCGGGTTTATGGGGGTGTTTTCCGATTTAACGATGGGTTGGTTGGGGCTGGGCGGGTCTGGCCGGGGATATGTGGTTCCCTGGGTGGGATTTGGTGTTATCCTTGGTTCCTCGCTTGCATTCTCGGCCCTGCGTGCGTCTGCGTCGCTGTGATCCCCCTCTGCAAATATTCCCTCTCTGTTCCGACATCGGATTCCGCCCGTGGTCCTCTCTGCAGAAAACTTAAAAGAAATCGCTAAACAAAGAAAACTAAAAGGCTTAAATTCGGGCTAAAAAGTAGCGCGGGGTGATGGTAGTTTAAAGAAAATAGAGAGAAAAGAAAAAAAGCATAGGAGAGCAGCCAAACCAAGACCCCCGATGCCTTGCTGACCCGGCCCCCTCCCGTCCACTTCCCCCGTCCTCCCTGCTCGCCACTTGCCAACGAGTGGCAAACTTGTTTGACCCTAGCCCCTCCCCCATCCCCCCCCCGCTCTCACCCCCCCTTCCTCCCGCTTTCGCCACACCCCCGTCTGCGCCACGCCTTCCCTTTCCCGTCCTCCTCCCCGCCCTATCCGCTCCAGGTATTGCCACACACCATCCATGTATGTACCTATCCATGACGTCTTCGACCACAAGAAAAAAAACAAAAAAAAAACAAAGAATATAATGAAGAAAAAAAAAAAAATAAATAAAATATAAACTCCCACCCCCCGCCATTGATTACCAACTCACCACCTCCCCCTCCCAAAACCAAAAAACCCCCATTATCACCCGATTAACACACACCCAACAACCCTAATAGTTTATGTGCCCCACCCACTACCCATTAACGAAAATCGTAACACAAGAGACTACTAACCCACACATCAAGACTATATTAATATATAATCATAAAAACCCCCCCAAAATAAACAAACCCACTCCGAAACACTCCATTAATCCTCATCACCCTCCAGCCATCTTCTGTCCTTATTCCACATGTCTCTGCCAGTTGTGCCAGCTATGGTGACACTTTAAAATAAATAAAATGAAAAATATAAAAAAGAAAAAAAAGCTGAAAAATGCCCGTTCGACTTATCCATATCAATCCTTAACATTAGTTTCTACTTGAGGTGACTCTTATCCCTACCATTGTTACAGGATATTATCACTAGAGCAAAAAAGATGTTTCTAATGATATGTGATCTTAATCAATCATCTGATCTGGTCAATTATTTGAAGCTATATGTAGATGTGTGTTCACCATTCATATGAAATAATGCTTTCTTTAAGTTAGTATCTCATTTCTGTATGCTATTTGGATGTTCCTCTACTTACTATTACATTGATAGCATGGTATTTAAACCCACACAAATGCCTAGGGGAAAAATAATGTTTGGCTTCGAAATGTAATAGTTAAATTATGCATTTAGTGATCTATAGACTTCAGGGTAGACTTCAAATAACAACGTAATGGAGCCCATTATAAGTCACATATGTCAAACTATCAGAAAAATGGCATGAAAATACTCCATGTCAGAAAAGATGAATCACCCTCATATAGCGTAAAATCAATTAACTATTATCCTTCAGCTATTAAAAATACTCAAGGATTATCTATTCAATAAAGTCCAACTGATAATTCTAGAGCAGTCTTTATTTGGAGCATTCAAGTTTAATAATTCACAACTATGACATTCATCTCACAAAGGATTCCACTAATTACTGTCAAAAGATCTTTGCTCCATGAGTATAATCGTTCCAAACATCTTTTTCATCCAAGTACAGTGGCAGATGTACTATACTACTGTCAAGTCCCAGAAAACAGGCAATTTGGAAAATACCATAGTTGAGGCACACGGGTGTTAGGCTTTCATCTCTACATGAAGTCTAGAGTAGGTTCCAGTGGAACAACGCCTCCTTAGGTGATCACATACAAAATGAGCAATTATCTACAAACCAATTGTTTATTTGCTCTCAGAGCACGAGTCCACACAAACATTCAGCTGGCTTCAACGAGTGAAAATATGTATTTGGGAACCAGATAGCGCGTTACAGAGAGGGAGAGTATAAGCATTTAAATCACGCTTCCAATCATCATCGCAACAGTAATAAATTGTGAAAATTAAGCTGCAATGAATAATAGGTTATACAGGGTACAATAGTGACGAGAAAAGTTGAACACGACAATAAAGAAGACTTAATAACAAAATAAGAACATAGTAAAAGGTAGTCTCGAAGAAAAGTGCTTCCCGCGAATATTACTATTAAAGTAAAACAGGAAGTTTAACAAACAACGTCCATAAACTCAGGGAATACCTGGGCACGAACTAAATACAAGTAGTGAGATGTGAGGGGTAGATGGTAGAAGAATACACATAGAGTGTGACATGCTAGTGCAGAAGAGCTCATGGCAAAAGCAGCAGTCTATTAAGATAAACAGTACAGCAGGAAATAGTATGTTTATATCTAAACAATTCTTGTCTGAGGGGATGAAAAATAAATGATGGAGGTTCTTTTCTAGTTAAATTAACATCAAACCTGACGTATTGATGATGTGGGGGAGAGATCATAGACAATGTAATTAAAACATGAGTAGCAGAAGGCAGAGATGTAGGTATTACAGAGAATGTTAAAAATTACCATAAATAGCCAAAAGAGTAAACAGAAGCATGGTACTTGGAAAAAGGCCTAAATGTGCAAAGGAAACTTATTGTTCAGTAACAAGTTAGTAAGTAGTCTAAGTCTACGGTTTTTTGTGGACAGGTGATGAAGAAAGAGGGTATATGGTCGCTGTGAATCAGGTATCGTACAACAGGTAAGAATACTTAAGTACATAGCAGGGTAGTAGACGGTTCAGTCCAGCAGAGTGCAATGATCCAGGACGAGGTTTTGACCTCTGGATGTACTGAGTACACTGAATACAAGCGACGCATGGTAATATGATCAATTGTACATAGAGTCAGGGAAGGAGTAGTGGGCGAGATCAATGGATCTCCCTGAACATCAGCCACTAGCTTGGTGCGCGATGAAGAATGGAGAAGATGCTGGTATATCTCACATATTAAGAAACAAAAATCAGTTTCTTGTCAATCGACCATACAATTCATCGAGCCGCTCGGCTCGTCGCATATTCTAAAGGTCCTGTCTAGGCAATGGAGCTCACCCACCGGTCTTCTGACCTCGTCTTGATGGTCCCACTTATAGCACTGTCTTCCTTTTGTACGTCTGCCTTCCATTATGGTCTGTTTCAGCTCCAGACAGTTATGTTCTATTATTAAATGGCCAAAAAAGTGGCTGATAAACTTAGGTTGTAGATCACAGTGAGTTGGAACATTCACAGAGCCGACAATACTTCTAAGGATGCTGTAGAACTCTCTCACATCTGTAGGATTCGGATTGGATCTCTGTTGATAAGTATGGCATGAATAATAAATAATGTTTTCGAGAATGGCTAGAGAGGTCAGGGGGTGTTGTAGGTAGTTATCCTGGGAGATCCCATAGGGATGCAATCTAAAATAAACGCGATAGTTCGATAAGAATAGAGTGGGGGGGCAGAGGTGCTTTAAATCTATTATGAGTGATCCTTATGCTATACACACTCTGACTCAAAATGTTATCTATTTCTCTAAAACTGTCCTCGAAGAAGAATATGCAGAGCTTCCTTACACATTTACCTTGCACTATATAAACAGCGGGGGGGGTTCGATTTACCTCGTCAACCACCAGATAGTCTTTTGGTTATGCCGTGCCCATCATCTTCTTTAGGGTAAAAATCGCAAACCGAGCCATAGATTCTTCTTGTCATCTTTGGGTTGTCGTGGCGAGGTTTGCGTATGCATTTGTATTGTCTCTCAGCTTCCTTTTTCATAAAAGAGTGCCGTGATGGGAATAAGGACTCGAGGATTTGTAAGGCATAGGTTCAGTGAACATGTTACTAATCATATACAATGATTTTAAGATAAACCATTTCACTAGAAATGAACAGATACATAATATTGCCTTGCGTTACGCTGTGTGACTTGAGTACTAAGAGAATCACATGCAGTGGGTATGTGTAGTAAGGGGTCAAGTGTATGAGACGCATTAATTTGTTGGATCGAGGAGTGGAGTGGTGGTATGCTTGAAGGGTGAGACAGGGGGGTGGAATTTACTTTCCATAAAGTGCAAGCATTTACGAGGTCCGTTGGGGGTAGTGGAGAAGTTCTGTTAATAGACTTGGCACGTATACAAGGTTCCAGCACATAGAAGAGGTTGTGTGATGTTACTTTTAGTTCTCATCGATGCTACACACCGTTCGGGGGGGCACATCTGAGGCGCAGTTGTCTCTACGCCGGGGGGTGAGTTACTCAGATTGTCAAAGCCCAGATTACTCCAGGAGTTGTAGCTGGTGGCGGGAGGGGGTTTTGAAGACTGATAACAGGGGATGAGCCATCCTATGTTTCGGTATAGTAACCATGGCACCTTTTGCTCTCATCAAGATAGGGATTCGACGCGTAACCATGTCTGGTCGGCGGTAAGGTTCGAGATTATGCATTCAATAGTATACGCGGAGTAGAGACATCTTGGATATTAATGGGTGGATTCTGACTGGGTATCACACGATGAAGGTTTGTAAACGAATAGATGATGATAGCTATTATACATAATTGAATATCTGATGGTCAGGGCGCGGAGAGACGGATCCCATGTCGCTTCTAGGTTAGTATGTTGTGTAGTGTACATAAATGGCGGATGAGACCTTTAAACACATTGCACGGATTCAACACACATGTTGTGGGTTAGAACATACAAGAACGTCACAATCCATCTCTTACGGTAAAACTGTGTATAGGAGCTCGAGATGCGAGCTACAACATTTCATGGGGGGATAGGGGGTGGTTGGTGGTGGGGGGGGGACGGGCCAAAGACGCTGAGGTCAATAGAGAGGACGGCGTAGGGATTCTCATGAGCTTTCGATAGCTTGACTGCTTGCGTGTCAGGATCCGGACTAACCAGAGGCGAGTCAAGACTTCAGGGTGGAAGGCACTCAAACCAACGCTCCAGGGCACCGGGTGGGTGACACTGGTCGACTGGGAAACTAGTCGGGGTTAGCAGCATGTAGCGGGGGGGGTCTGGCTGAGCTGAGTTCGATTGTGATCGAAGAGGGGGAGGCAAACAATCGCCAGGGATTCCGCGCAGGGAAGAAAGTTAAGTTTCTCATGTTCAGAAGTCGGATTGTGTCGATCCGATGCGGAGTGGTGCAGAAAAGACACAGCTTAGAGGCGATAACTGCAGACAGGAAAGGGACACTAACGAAGCGAGATAACACATGGGCGCATGGTGGCCTTTTCTGTCAGGACAAACGAGGATAGAAGAAAGATGCACATCTATTTCTGGATAGTACGGTGGGGGTCAGCGGGGATTAGTGTCATGTAGTGCGGAGGGGTTAAGTAATAATAGGTAGTCGGGACATAGGGCATAAGCATCACTTTTTTCAATTGGAGAGGAATGGAGAGGTTTTTGTGGGACTAATGGTATCTATGTGGTGGTATTAGTGGAATAGGGGGTGCAATAGTGATTGAAATGACAACCCTTTGTCTATGGGGGAAGGGAGGTTAGATATTCAAAGATATTCTGTGGAGGGGGGGACATAAGGCGAGCATAAAGAGAGGTACGGAGGGGTGTATCCATAGACAGACATACTGTGGTCCACGGGAGGGGGGAATAGACGACAGTACGCATACGAAGAATGTTATTATGAGACAGTCACTCACTTAACCAACTATGTTAACAAATGTAAAGAGACTGAGAGCAGGACTGCCCCGTGTGTCCTTACCGCTTTATTCTGTACTAGGCATTTGTCGTATTTTTGCGGAATAGGGGGACCGTATGGGTTGTATTGCGGGCTTCATGTTCGGGGCGGGCAAGGTATTTCAGGGTTTTCTAATGAGAGGCGAGAGAGACAGTTGTACCCATTTTAAACTGAGGTGTGGGATGTCGCTGATATTATTTGATTAGGGGATTTCTATTTGGTAGTAGGGATTTTTGGGAAAATGAGGGTATGGGCTTTTGGGGTGGTGGGGAAGCTGTGAATTCCGTATTTGGTGTGGAGTCGATCACCCGGGGGATGGGACACTCTTTGAGGCCACGAGCAGGAAGCATCACAACCGACTCACTGTCAGAGTGACGACTCAGGAGACAATAACGGAGATATCACATGTTCTTACAAGTCGATTTAAGTAGCGATGGGCGGAAGAAACAACACACGGGAGAAGGGGAAATTGTGTGATGGTAGACATGAAATTTCAAAATGGGTTTTGTTATGAGGTGAGGCGGCTGCTGAGAGCCAGACAGAACATGACGATGGGTATAAACGAAGAGCCTTTATGAGTGCATGACACTTTCAACGAGGTAGATGAGATAGGTGAAAGGATAAGGTAAATACAGAATTATAATTGACGTTACCTAATATTTGTGGTGGGGCGTTGTGATAGGAGTATTTATATGATAATGAATACGAGTTGAACTATATGAGAGTTCTCTGAAGCATGATAAAATAGAAAAAATGAGTAAGAAGTTATCGTTGAAAAATATGGTAAAAGGACGGATGATTAATATGGAAACATGAGGGGGGGAGGTATAAACAAGGAGATGATGTGGAAGGAAAGAATGTAATTATATAGGGGGGAGGGTGAGATAATTTGTAGAAGGATTTGAGCAGGCATTGGCGACCATGTGGGGGTTAGGGGAAACGAAAAGGACTCCAAGCTGGGGGATACTTGCGCCTTGTGTTTGCATGATGCAACACAAAACTGTAGACAAAATAACGGAGACACATTGAGAAATAAATTTGATGTAGTAAAGAATGGGTCAAGTATGACAGGTTGAAGTGAAGGGAGGGAAGGTGTATTTAGTAGATACCTGGTAAGTAATTTATTTTTGGTTTGGAGAGGTCTAATTGGGTTGGTTATTGTTTTATTTATAGGGACAAGGTAGTATGGTATTTGGACCACCGTGCCCACCAGCAAGTCAATCTAACACAGATTACCCAAGCCCTAACCAGCAAACTTTATAGAAATAATTAATGGAGTATGGAAGCATATAGACGCAGCCAGTGGACATGAAGACAGAACCCCCGCTTTGTTTGTAGTACAAGTCCACTCGCAGTGTCTTAGAACATGTATGGACAGACATTGGTTCACTTCCTTGGATCAGCGAAACTGTACAATATATCCAGACGGAAATTTAATGGTGAGTTGTTAGAAAAATGATGTTTGTTTAATGGGAAAAAAGTGCTGCAACATTCTGCGACTTCCTAGACATGGAAAAAGACAACTGGAGAGAAAGAGATCTTCTGGTTGCGATCTCTTATGAAAACCTATGCAACATAATAACTAGGATTGAACCCAGTGAAGTTAAGTATCTCAAAAAAAAACAAAAAAAGATAGTATCTATTAATGGAGACTCTCATCAACTAAGGGAAGAAAACATACTCGACTAGCAAGTCCTTATATGCCTCTTTCCGTATCATTTACTACCCTGTCTGTGAATTATAGTATGGGGATGTCAGAGCTAGAAGGGGTGGGTTTGGGGGGATTTTTAGTGGCAAATTTACATCAGCTGAAGCATAATGGAACTATTAAAAATTCTGGGTTGGGGTGGGTGGGGGGGGATAGGGATTGGGTTATTGAGATAGTGAATATAAGGGGAGCTTATTATGAGGGTAGAAGGTACCAAGAAAATATTCGTCACGATTAACTATAAGATGGGTGGGATAATGAGGGGGCGGAGGTACGTCACCATGACAGCAAGTCACCCCGCCAATGCCAATGTGGGCAACGATAAATGTTATCGAATCTCAAACACATACCCCCCCAACGGTGGTGTATGCGAGTGTTGACTTGTTAATGGGGTATTTATTTTTTTTTTGGGGGGGCGGTGGGCCTGATGGTTTCCCCGATGAAATTTGAACGCAAAAAAAGAAAAAAATTAGAAAGCCTGGGGGGGAGGGTGATAATTATGTTCACATAGGAGGATTTGGTCATGGTAAACGCATACAGCCTTGGGAACCGCCCCTCATAATATTTCCAACGACCCCTGCGCCACACCCGGGGGGGGGGGGGGGGGGGCCCCCCGCTTCACACGCATTTCGGGGGTACGAGTGGTTCGAATAGCCTCGCGCAAATGAGTGAGCCCGACTACACCCCAACCGTTACAGCTACAGAAAATACACTGGCCCACGACATATGGGCAGTTCCGACAGAAAGGTCACTGGGGACTGGCGCAACTATCATTTTATAATACGAAAACCACCCCTCCTGGCTCGCACCCGCGCGGGACGACCCCCAGGGTACCTTTGGTAAGACATGGCCCCACCAGATGTCAGCGGAGCGCCTCGAGGCCCCGTGCCTTCACGTCCGAAACAATTGCCGCGCAAAGCTTAGCTACGCAGTCCCATTGGATGACTTCTTGACCAGGCCAGCAGGGGTATGCCTACCTATCTCAGCACAACGCGAGACTAGCGCCCACGTTTCAATCAGCCCGCAAGCTGTCAGTATACAGTTATAGATCGGAGAATACGCGGGGGAGAGTAATGGAAACAGTGAAAAAGATATAGACCTTTGTAGATTAATTGGGGCTCGCGTGCAGAGTATAAGGTGGACCTCGTCGGTCTAATTGGACAAGGATCATGTATGAATGGGTGGAACGAAGTTGTACGGAAAAAACTAATGCAAAGACCATGCTGAAACAAGAATCGTGGGAGGGGTAGAAAAGGACCACGCCGGTAGGGTTTTTATAAGCTTGCCAACACATTCAGTCGGGGACAGGAGCACGCCGGCGACCTCGGGTTACTTCGAAGATCCTTAGTGTATGTCCGGGCGCAACCTACCTTGATCTTTGGGTGTCACCCCGCCTGTTAGCAGAGACACCAGCTAGCCATGAGAAAGCAAACCTACACGAGACACGAGAAGAGCTTCTGAAGAGACCACGTGACCAGAAGTACAAAAGTGCCCCAATCACTGCATTGGGCACTCCGTTTGTATCCGCCTCCCGGAAACCCCCCTACCCCCCCAAACCGCACGCAATCCATTCAAATGCGACTGAGTAATTTATAGCAATGTAGTCATATGACGTGTTACCCATTAAGCGACGTTGCCATAATACGCAATCCCTCCCAACTGCACGCCAGAGTACATGAAACCTATCGCGGGGATATGATGCGGACTGACTTGACAATGAGCCTATAACACGGGTAAGAAAACAGATCACCAATAACAAGAATGTAATGATGCAGAGAATGTGACGTGGGGTCCATCCATCAGTCCAGAGAATGGGGCGAAGGATCCGTGAACAGCAGCACGCACCAAGCAAGCGGAAAAACAGAATGAAAAGCCAGGGATTCAGAAAAATCGGAACTCCAGAAAAAACAAACAGCGACGCACCCAGAGAGTCCCGCGTGGGGTCTGCAAAGCACTAACAAATATTACACATATCTAACTGCAAGAGCATTAGTCACTGTACCTGGTACTAAGATTGTGGGGGGTTGAACGTGATCTGCATAGGCCAGGAGAGACAGACAGTCCTAGCAACCAGCTGAGTGACTGGTCGCCACTTGTGCGCATTGTCCTGACATGATAACAGATAGATGCAAACAACGCTCTTTAGTATCATAACACGAGTCATGCCACAAAGATGAGGGGCTTGTAATGATGGTAAGAAAGGGGGAAGGGTAAGATCTTAGATAATACGTTATTAACATAGGTGAGCAATTACCACTTAGTCCGACAAGAATAGTTATGGTCCAATTCTTGGAGATACAACAAAGGCACATTAGAATCAGCAGTCAGACATGATGCTCAAAAGTAAACCCTCGAATAAGGCACCACAAGGGGAATAACGCACAGATCCGTTTAATGACTCGGAACGGAACACTGCGCTCAGAAGTGCTTGTCTCGTCGGTCGAATCGCGCAACAGATAAGGCTCAAATTGGACATGACCATCATCCAGTGGGGTGTGCGTGCAATCCATGGAGTCATTCTGCACGACCCAGAGCGACAACTAAGCCAGGCACATCCTTTACAGATACAAAAATTCTTGATTACGCAGATGGGTGACACTTTATTCAATGTCCTTAGTAAATGTTGTAAAAATGGATTCAGCCAACTTTTCTATAGAGATTTGAATTGATCTTTTATTGAATTGTAATATAGAAACAATTACAGACTTTTCAAAAATGGTCAACAAGCACAAAGCCTGCGAGAACATGGAATGTCCAATGAACACCATATGTAATGCCTTATGAAGAGAACCATTATCGTCGGAACAAGAGGTGAATGATAGCTTGCTGCCATTTGATAGGAACCACTGGAAGCGACACCAGTTGATACGCCATTCCAAGGCGGTTTGTGTTACAAGAATCACAAAGAGCAGACACAAAGAGGACGACCTAACAAACATATCGAGAATGGGACCAAACGGCGACGGCCATGAACAAAACAGGAAAAACAAACGCTCACCGCTAAGCCAACGCAAGTCTAGGTAAGGAGGGAACTATTTACCAACCAGACACTTATATTAAGATAAGAAGGCACTGGTCGCTGGACCTTATCCTTCTAATGCAATGTGATGCTTCCTACCACTAAGATGGTCACCAAGAGCGAATATCTGGCACACAACATGAATCTATCTCGTAGCAATAGGTACACTGCAACTCACCAACAAACACAAAGAATTAATGCAACCCGCAGGAGGACTTCATAGGGGTCGCCAATCCTTTTATCTTCGAGTTTTTTAAGCACAGTGGAATTTCAACTGTCCTGAATGGCGATTCTGCTTAACATTTCATTTGGATGTTGTCAATTCAATTACTACTAGTGTGCTAAGTTTACTAGATGATTGCCTTCTCTCATGATTACGCGAACCTACAAGGAAAGAAATCCGGGGGGGGAGGAGCGTGAGGGGATCTTCTGTAAGGCGCCACAACTGCGCGAACGTGACTACGCGACTAGCGATAACTTTATCGAAGAAGCTGTGCGAACACATAGAAGTCGAAGAAAGGGTGCATGGAAGAGTGCGACTTAGGTGGAAGAGACTGAGGATAATGCTAAAACAAGAAAATGGCCTAAAAGGTTCTAAACGGAAGCGAAGGAAAAAAGGACAAGAGCAATCGTCTCAAGGTATGGCGTATAGCTACGATTGACTAATTGATCATGCGTTAGCTCTATTAGACAGTGGTGATACGCAATCATAAGCTCGAAAAGAGAGCATAAAGGGGGGCGTTAGGGACTGTCTATAGCGTGGCAATTTTTTACCCACACGCATCAAAAAGCAGTCTATCAGAGGGAGAGAGTGATGACTTAGTCTCTCTCACGTAACACGCAATATGGTAAGAAACAACTAAAAGAAGCCGCTCAGTAACCCAAAATTAGTCGCGACGTCATGTACATAGCGTGGGTATGAGGCCAAATGTAGGCAAGAAGCAGGTGCGAAGGTATCAAGGAGTCAGTGTAAATCTCGCCCTTGCAGAATTTGTCAGACAGGAACAAGGATGACTGACCTAGAAAGTTGAAGTTATCTAACGTCCTACGAGGCAGATTTTTAAATCACGCGAGATGGAAATGAAACACCATATGCCTAGATTGGGTGGAGTTTTATCGGAAGCATAGGGAGAAGAAAACTCTCAATGGACAATGGAAAGCGACTCCTAGACTTATCTGCCAGTGCGCAAAGTCTGATCATTACAACAACACAACGTTCGCGCCAAGAATGCGCTAAATCTATAGGCGTACAAAACACTAAATATTTGATAGTCAACCAACCAAGAATATGATTGTCTTGACAGATGATGCGCATACTATCTGCCACATTGATTAAATATACGGAACGACAGACGAGCGACATTTACGACAACATTTCCTTGAGATGCAAGATACTGCGTATAGTAGGGTAGACCAGCAGAGTATGAAGAGTGATGTCATTTACCTTGCGTAACGAGATCTCAGATATATACCAACCATCAATCTGCTGATAGCTGAGCTTTGCCACGCTTTCGAATCTGAAATCCCGCTTAGGAACTTAGCCCAACATTCACATATCAAGCAACCAAGTAAATCGTAGCAAGGAGATAATTAGAGCATTAGTCGACGCTATCCTAGCGTCATAGCAAGAGCCAGGAAATATTAAGACGCATAAATCATGGTCTAAATTCCTTTAGCGAAATATTCGAGCGAAAAAATGAATATATTTTGGAAACGGTTTATTTGCGCATCCTGTATTTCATGTCATGTGAGGTGGTATATTACGTCGGTAATGGGATAGGACTACAACACACATTAAAAAGTAAGTAACTTAAAATGGCGCAAAATAAGTTCTACGTGTTTTAACTTTGCACGAACGGGGGGGGCGAGAACAAATGCAAATCATCAATTGAACTGGCCAAAGAAGCTGAAAAAGCTGCACATGAACAGGAAATCAGTATGGGATGCCGATTATCAAAAAACAGAAACAACCTAAGTCACCGCGCCTACTGCTATGGAAACACCTGATGAAAAAGGTCCCATCTGGAAATTCACTGCCACCGAAAAAGCACAAATGAAGAGATGTGCAGAGCCCTTCAATGGGATTGCAGCTAAAGCCAGACCACGCCACCACCAGAAACATCCTAGCTTAAAAAAAACAGAAACAACCCGACAACCCCCTCCACGGGGGGGGGCTTCCCAAAACAAGCGATGAATTCACGCTGGACGAGATCCCACCAAGCCTTAAAAGAAAACATCCAAAATATACACGCAGCTGTATTTGACGAAATATCAGGGAATGCGATTAATGCATTAATGACCACAACCACAAGAACATTATCGAAATAAATACAAGAAGGTATGAGAAAAGCACCGCCCGAACAACCAAAGGAAAGCCAACTGATAAAGAAAGAACCCGAAGACACAAGGTCGACACACCAGACAGAACCTAACTGGCGAGGACAACTCACTAATAATCAGACGACAGGTCAACATAATAAGGTTGCATGAAGTTAGAAAGACTTAAAAAGCCTGCATGGTACGCACCTACACCTAGAAGAACACGCGTGATAACAGGCCGACACGCATCCAGTAATAGATCAAATATACACCCAAACAAGACCAAATAAAGCAAACACAGATGAAAGGCACAACCTGCCCACTAATTATCACCTTCGAACGATTTACAAAAAGCCTTAGCTAGTCTACACCGCCCACATTGTGGAAGAAACTACACAATCATAAGTATACCAACGAAAAAATGTGAATATAAACCAAGCGCATATTACAAAGCAAATGATGTGTTTAGACCAAATAAAGGGAATACAGACTGGGATAACAGTAGAAACAGGTGGTGAAACAAGAGCGAGTATTGAAGGTTCACCACAGACTAATTGGTAAAGCTATATGAATGTGGATTAAGAGGAAACAATACCCACCAAGCACAATTGGCGGATCTAAAATGGACAAAAGGAAAAATCCTGGGGGACCTGGATATCTGCAGATGATGGTAGTCATACTTTAAGTCCAAACACCAAGACAAACCCCAAGAAGCAAATAAATAATTTGTGTCTTCTCCACGGTAAAATAGGTCACAAACTACATGCCACTAACAAACAAAATCTATGAACATACTAACGAGACCTTGAATATCCTCTTGAACGTGGAAAAACTACAGAAAGTTAGAAAGAATACAATATCTTATAGGCCGTAAATGACTCCGATGGAGACCCAACAAGAGAAATCCATACTGTAGAATGTGCTATGGCAGCTACGCCTTCAATTGATCGGAGAACAAGCTGAATACATTCGAGAAACAAATGTCCTTAGAAAAACTCATGAACATCAGTTGGAAAGAATTCAAGACTAATCGACAAATAAGAGAAGACTCTAGGCAGAAATATGTCTCCGACTATATAAGGAAAAGACGATGGTCATATATCGGTCATGTCCTACGAATGCAAAACAACAGAATACCACTACAGGCGCTCACTTGGGTTCCTGGGGGTAAGAGGAAAAAAGGAAGACCAAAAGAAACACTCAGAAGAACAATAATAAGAGAAGGAAGAACGTTGGGCCTAAATAATGTGCAAGAGCTAAGAGGAGTGGCGTCACAACGAACAACCTGGAGAGCACTGGTTTCTGCCTTATGCGCCGTGTTTGGTGCTTAAAGAATTTATTATTATTAAAAGATGCACGACATATGTTACGCTATTTTTCAAATAGTTACTGTATTCTGAAATAATTCTGAGCGAAATATGGCTTCTAGAAGTTGTAGAAATTCGGCTGATCTGTTTTGTTACGTGTGCGGATATTTTACCGATCGTGTTCACCAGAAAAACTGTACACCATTACTAAAGAAAGCATATGAACTTTATTTCGATTCGAAAGTTGATGATGCAAATAAATCTTGGAAGCCAAATGCAGTTTGCTCGACTTGTGCAAATACATTGGCAGGTTGGTTAAGAAAATCGCCGAAGCATAAGTCGATGCCTTTTGGAGTGCCAGTAATATGGCGTGAGCCGACAAATCACGCTACTGATTGTTACTTCTACTTGACAAATATCCATGATTTCACTTTTAAAACTAGAAAGTCTGTGGTTTATCCAAATATTGAATCGGTTTCAAAACCAGTGCCTCATGATCCAATCACGTGTCCGATCCCAGTTCCACCAGAACGATATCCGTTGGACGTGAATGTACCATCAGAAAGTGATAGTTTACCTGCTTTAGAAACTAATTCTGACTCGGATTATATACCGGTGAATGATGGTGTTCACTTAATTAACCATTCAGAACTTTCAGATCTAATACGTGATCTCGCTCTTACCAAAGGACAAGCGGATTTACTCGGTTCGCGACTCAAAGAATGGAATGTTTTAGCGCCAAATACTCCGATATCTAAATTTCGTCATAGACACAGAGAACTTGTTCAATACTTTGAGATGGATGATGACATTTGCTATTGCAAAGATGTAAACGGCCTAATGGTGCACCTCAGTCACGAGCACATAGTCAACGAATGGTGACTTTTCATCGACTCTTCCAAGACTAGTCTAAAAGCCGTGTTATTGCATAACGGAAATTTATTTTCATCAATTCCAGTCACCTACTCTGTTCCTATGAAAGAAACTTATGACAATATGGCTATACTACTGGGTATACTAAATTGTGTTCCTTCCTATGTGAATGGGACAGCCGCAACAGACAGGAACATTATGCAAGAAAGGTGTGGCCTATCAGGGATCGTATGCAGCTCGGGCATAAAAATGTAATACACGAGCCATTAGTTAATAAAGACAGCATCATTTTACCACCATTACATATAAAGTTGAAGCTCATGAAGAATTTCGTAAAAGAGTTAGATAAAACGAGCAAAGCTTTCACTTATCTTCGAGAAAAGTTTCCGCAAGTTAGCGATGCAAAGATAAAGGAAGGTATCTTTGTAGGACCTCAGATTAGGAAAGTTATTGCAGACAAACACTGGATTTAGAGAATGCTACAGTATAGAAGACCAAGTTACTTACTTGTCTCAAGCAATAGAAGATGCCTTCCAGGAGAAGAAAAAGGTCCTAACGATCTGGGTCGACTTCAAGCAGGCCTTTGACAAGGTGTGGAAAGATGGCCTCATTGCAAAACTTAGGAGAAGTGGAATCCAAGGCAACATGATGAAATGGATCCAGTCATACTTGCATAACAGGAGAACTAGAGTCACTCTTGACGGTCTGCAGAGCAGAAAAGTGTTGCTCCATCAGGGGGTACCTCAAGGAGGAGTAATTTCCCCAACACTCTTCCTTGTTTACATCAATGACCTGGTGAAAGATCTCCCTGCAGGAGTTAAAGCTGCCTTATATGCAGATGACCTAGTACTCTGGTGCGCTGATGAAAATGTCACCACAGCAAATTATAGAATGCAGCGGGCAGCAGACATGCTAGTGTCATGGGCAGAGAAATGGCTTATCACAATAAACACAGACAAAACCTCCACAACACTGTTCTCCCTCGCCCCCAAGGACAAATCAGCTAACATACACCTAGGGACAACCGTGATCAAGGAAGAAAGCTACCCCACCTATCTTGGGGTGACATTTGACCAAAGGCTTACATGGAATAAGCATATTGAAAACGCAGAAGGAAAGGCCCGAAGACGACTAGGCATACTCAGAAAATTAGCAGGTACCAACTGGGGAGCAAATGAACGAAATCTAAAGAAGATTTATAATGGAGTAATAAGACCACACTTAGAGTTTAGCTCAGCAGCATGGTCATCAGCTGCTAACTCACATCTGCAGTCTTTGGACAAGGTGCAAAATCAAGCTCTCAGGCTCATTACAGGAGCCATGAAAACTACACCAATAACAGAGATGCAGAAGGTTGCTGGATTACAGACATTGTCCCATAGAAGAGACACAAAAACCATGATCCAGATGGAAAAGTACAACAGTATGCCAATGCACCCAATGAAGGCAAGACTAGATGATCTGGCATTGGGACGTCTAAAGCGTAGCAGCTTTCTGCATCGGGGGAAAAGACTTATAAGACAGCATCAAGAAGACCTATCCATGAAGACAACACCACTGAAGCCCACCCTATACCCTGTACCATGGGAGCAGGCCAGCAGTGCCCTCCAAATTAATACATCAGTCAGTGGTCTCACAAGTGGATGTGAGTATAATGATCTGCAAAAACGAACTGCTACATTGAGTATGATCCAAGAAAGCTATCCCGATCAATCATGGATACATGCCTATACAGATGGATCAGCAACAAATGCTGTTAGGAATGGAGGTGCCGGTATCTTTATCTCATATCCTGACAACCACTATGAGACTAGGCACATTCCCACTGGTAAATTCTGTTCCAACTATACAGCTGAGGTTCAAGCTCTAGAGCAAGCTGCAAATATGATTTATAACACCAACTCTGACTGCCACCAGGTAGTCATCCTCACAGATGCACTGTCTGTCCTGCAAGCTCTCAAGGGTGGTAAACTCCCGCATCTGAGAAATGAACTAAACAAGGTAGCTGCCAAAAAGAGAACCATACTTCAGTGGGTACCATCTCATTGTGGTGTACCCGGAAATGAAAAGGCAGATAAACTTGCAAAAAAGGGAGGAGAATGTGAACAAGAAGATAATGAAGTCACATACTTTGAGAAAAAGAGAGCTATCCAGACTATCAGAAGAGAACAGAACCAACCCAAAGACGACTATCACACTCTCGACCGGCAGGGACAGATAACTATTTTTCGACTCAGGACAGGGCATAACAAACTGAATAAACACATGCATAAGCTACGATTGTCTGCTTCACCACTGTGCACATGTGGATTAAACGAACAAACTGCTGAGCATGTTCTACAGGACTGTCCTCTGTATGACCAGTTAAGAAAGATATATTGGCCGAATGACTCAACACTAAACTCAAAGCTATATGGAGTTAAAGAGGAACTTCAAACAACAGTCGAATTCATCATGAGAACTCGTCTGACGGTGTAATCATCAAAGATGCGATCGCAAGAAGAAGAAGAAGAAGCAGACAAACAATTCGAGAACTTGTTACAAGGTAGTGAACTTCGCGCATGGATGGCATTCAAATCGATCGTCGATAACTTTCTGGGAAATCGCAAATCTGTCGACTATGTGCAAATTGTTAAGCAGTGCATAGAAGCATACAGATTTATGGGCTGTAACATGTCCCTCAAAATCCATTTGCTCGATTCGCATCTTGACTTTTTCCCTGACAACCTTGGCGAAGTCAGCGATGAACATGGAGAACGATTCCATCAAGATATCGCCGTAATGGAGTCACGTTATCAAGGATGGTGGAGTGTGACCATGCTTGCCGATTATTGTTGGATGCTTCATCGCGATGTACCACATGCCATTCACCGACGAAAGTCGACTGCAAAGAAATTCAAGCCTACATAACTGTTATACTTCTTGTACGAATGATGTTGTAATACTGTATGCGTTGTTAAAAAACTTCAATTGCGTATTTCTAGAGATCCCGACCTGATAGAGAAAAACAGTTTGCAGATTTAAAAACAGCGCATTAAAATTGACCAGAAAAACATAGAAATGTTAGAGAAAGAAAAAAAAAATTTTTTTTTGTTAGCCAGTGTAATCAATCGATTCGATTGAGCAAGATTTTATGACATAAAAAATGCATTTGATGTGTCAAAAAGCATATTTTCGGCACTACCCCCAAGCTACGATGTGCAAATTTGTGCCGAAAATGCAAGATTTGCCTCTCACTAATACCTTAGTTACGCTGAGCGCACCGCCAAGTATTTGGTATCGCCGAAAAGGGAATTTTTTAGTCTCCCGGATTAAAGCAGATTCGAAACCTTTATTTCACATAACTCTGGTTGATTTGGCACAAAGTGAGGAATGCAGTAAGCGACCCATAACTTGACTGCTTGCGTCAGGGTCAGCGAACCAGAGCTGACCAAGACCCTACTCCACCTCCAAGTGGTGGTCCTGGAAACAGGCTGCATCACTGCAGTCTGGCTGAGAGAGTAGGGATCAAAAAGGGAAGGCTAACCCAGTCCCAAAAATGCCATGCCGAAAACAGATGTGTCGGGCTGAAAGGCGCAGATATCGCAGCTTTGCTGTAAATGGCGACACACCGTAATAAACGTCCTTTTTAGGACGAACGCAGAAGAAGAAAGAAAATGGGAAGAAATGGTAAGAAAGCAAAACAACTTTCTGTCGCTAGAGCACGTCGAAAGTGTGTAATTTCCAGCAATGTTACGACTGAATCAGCGGTGAATGATAACCAACCTGATGTAGGCTTATCATCAATGTTATGTCTGCATACCAGTATCCGATAGGCCTATAGTTCAAATCGCTGATCCAATAGTGCCTTTCACCACTGGCCCAAGTCGATCTGATATAAAAATGAACTTGAGCGTGAGCAAGAATGGTGCTTCTCATAACACTCTGTGCTAAACCTACGAACAGAACCATTGTGGACATTTCTTTTATCAACAATGTTCTCAGCAATGTGTGCAAGCAGAGCACATTGCACACAAGAACTGACAACACCAAGTCAAAGGGTTTCTCCCTCTTCCTGGAAGTTGTGTGCGAAACCTGTGAAAAAGCAATTTCTGGAACGTACACATCCGAGAGGGAACCAGAAGGCCGCGGCCCTCGGGACATACAATCAACAAACCTGCTGTTCTTGTTGCCCTCATGTCTGGAATGGGCCCATCTACTTTCAATCTCCTCTGTGAGAACTTAGATCTCCCTGGCCTGCACCAGAAAACATTCCATAAATATGCAGATCAAATTTTTGATCATTTGGATACCATGCACAATACAGTATTTCAACGTGCCATCAGCATCATCCAAGCTGAACATGATAAGAGTCAGCATCGTACCATTCATAAAATAGAAGTCATTGACATCGCTGTCAGCTTTGATGCAACTTGGCTAACTAGAGGTCATAAGTCACTGATAGGTGCTGGCAGTGTTATCGACATCTGATAAATACTATCTTGGACACCACATTGATAACGGCTGTTTTTAGCCTCCACATGTATAAGGTTATACTGGACACATAGATGAATGTTCTCTTGATGTGGAATGAATGTATGGTGGTGTTGTGTGTCAATCCCAATGTTACTTGTATGCCACTGTTAGAGCTGGGCACACAGTAGAATGGTCAACTTGTTCCGACACAGTGTTAAGGATTTAGGTCACCTTGTTCGTCAAGTGTTGAGTCGCTGACAAGGGACAGTGTTGACATAGAGTGAGAGTGTAGATGTAATTTACGCGAATGGGTGTACAGTTCTGTAAGTTGACAAATCACTCACTCTATCACAGCTAGAAGTCAATAAAGTGTAGACTACTGATGACATTTCATACATTTAATAATGGACGCACTCTAACATCACAGATACAGTCACTCGAACAGGTTGGCAAAACATTGCATGCTTGAAAATGGTCTACGACATCAAATAAGCATTCGTATTGAATGTGGATACAACAGAACGTTAGTAGACAGTCACTAAGGGTTCTAGTTGCATTTAATCTCAGGCCTAACTGACTGATCGCGTCAGTTAATGCTTCCAAATATAGATATACATAAACAATGGTTCCCTGACAGAACCTCTTCTGTTGAAGAATTACCGGCTGCAATTAGCAGGCTTATATGACGACAATCTTAAACCACCAGTAGTGGATTTCAATAGTAGACAGGTTTCTGTGTTATAATCAGATAGTAAAGCATCCCTGTTCTCTGATCAATATACCGCTGGACAAAAGCGGGATCCAAAATGGCCCTATCTTCGTTGAGCTTCGCTCACCAATGAAGACGTATAAAGGAGTACCAATATAGGGCTCTGCCTGTCATATAAATAATGATGTGTACATCATATGCATAATGGTGCTGTGTAGATCATATGAATAATGGTGCTGTATACCTCATATGAATAATGGTGCTGCTAGCAAAACGTCGTCTCAAAATAGTCAATCACACACATACGCAGACCATACCATGGCTGCTGATCTAGGCATAGGAAAAAGGTTCAATAAATGTCTTTTTTACCTGAATATTCTAGAAAAAAATACTAGCAAACAGCACACGCCATCCCTTGGCGTAAAGAATAAACATTGGGGAGAATCACAGACGTGATAGTCATACAGACTCCAGTCCTTCCCCACTATTATCACAGAGACAAATCTTCGGACCATGTCCGCACAGCACTCAGGATATCTCCCTGACGGAAGTCTATCTCTCCGCCCCCACAGGCTTTGCGCATGGGCAGAACAGCACAGTTCAGAGTTCAACTGACACTATCCAAGGCGTTTCCCGCAGAACGGGTTTTACTGCGCCATAATATGGACATGAGAACAACGTCTTACGACGTGACGACTATCTAAGAACTTCTCACCAAGACAGGTCAACATCGCCCTATAAAGACAGAAAAATATGACAAGAGAAGATAATCATTAATCTAACCTGTCACATAAGAAAAGACGGTTCTCTCACTTGAACAACAAAAAATCATACAAGTTGACATGTATAATAAAATACAGTAACAACATCTTGACTGGTATGGTCATCGATACGCACGTTATGTCTTCCTTCTGTCACACCTGCGAGACTACTGGTCAGTGGCAACTGAAAAACCAACCTAAAAGATTTGAAAAATGGAAAGCAGAGCATCTGAAAGACTGCTGCCGTAATTGCGAAGGGTCAGCCAGAATGATGGAGGTAAAAGCCTGTGAGGTTCTCTGGCTTCGTTCAGTGGCAAATCACAAGCTACGCTACACTGTTTTGCTATCAGATGGCAATTCCAAGGCCTACAACAGACTCTGCGACATCAAACCATATGATCCAGAAATTGACATAACCAGCTGGATAGTACCAGAGTTGACTGTAGTGATTCGCTTCCGTGGCTAGGCGGGGGTGCTGTTCCGAAGGTCCTGGTTCGATTCACGGTAAGTGGAGTAATGGAATAATTGTCAAATTGTCCAAGAAGGGCGACCTTGCAGACTGCAACAACTGGAGAGGAATTACTCTCCTCTCAGTTCCCAGTAAAATACTAGGCAGGATAATTATAGAGAATTTCAAAAGCAGTAGACAATGAACTGAGGAAAGAACAAGCGGAATTCAGAAAGAATAGAAGATGTGCAAATCATATATTCATCCTCAAGAGCATTATAGAGCAGTGCTCAGAATGGCAGAGACAGTTATACATTAACTTTGTTGATTTTGAAAAAGGCTTTTGATATCATACAAGGGACAGCCTATGGAAAATACTGAGGGCTTACGGAATTCCTAGCTGCATTGTTTCCATTATAAAAAGCCTCTATTCTAAATTTATATGTAGTGTTGGGTTGAGCAACCTAACTTTTGAGGTGAAGACAGCAGTACGACAAGGATGCCCCTTATCAACAACTTTATTTTTGACAGTCATAGACTGGGTGATGCGCCAGACTACAGAGGGCAGTCCAAGAGGAATTAGATGACATTTTCTACACTCGAAGACCTGGAATATGCAGATGACATTGCATTACTAGCACATTCACATCAACACATCCAAGAAAAAACCGATAGACTGAATAAGTTTAGCCAGCAGGTGGGTCTGAACATCAATCTGAAGAAGACAGAGGTCATGACACTCAATGTGGGCAATCCTGAGCCAATAACAATAAGGAGCCAAAAGCTAGAACAGACAAGCACATTTACATACTTAGGATGCATTGTAACACCAGACAGTGCAACAAGCAAGGATATCAACAACAGAATGAATAAAGCGAGAACAGCCTTTGCTAGTCTCAACAACATCTCGAAATCTTCCCAGTACAGCACAAAAACCAAATTAAGATTATATGAGAGCTGTGTACTTTCTGTGCTGCTCTATGATGCAGAATGCTGGAAAGTAACAGAGAAGGAAAAGTCGAAACTGTCCTCTTTTCACACAGTGTGCCTAAGGAATATTCACTGAATCTTTTGGCCGAATACCTTCACCAACCAAGAACTACTTATTCTGGGTAACCTAGAGGACATGCACGCCATCATAGCTGGCAGATGCTGAAATTGGGTTGGCCACGTCCTCAGTAGAGACCCTGATGCCATTACAAGAACAGCTATGCTATGGACCCCCGAAGGAAAGCGAAAGAGAGGTCGACCAAAAACAACTTGGCAGAGATCTGTGGAGGCTGAGATGCAAAGAATGAACCAGAGTTGGGGCACTCAACGAAGGATGGCCGCCGACCGAACAAAGTGGAAGTAATTTGTTGCTGCCCTACAAGACGCCGCCAGGCATGATGGCCACTGACTGCTTTGACAGTCTGCGGCTAAGTATCAAAGAAGAAAAAGAAGAAGGTGGGACATTGTTGGCTCAAAGCTATATAGTGTAGCCAAATTCGGAACTGTTAAGAAGAGAGAAAATGAGGAAGAGAAAGGGTTGACGTCATCTATAATGCTGAGGGCCAGTACTGACTTCTTAGTAATTTGTACAACCTCGTTACGTTGGTATGCTACCCATAAAACAAAGGTTGCCAAGATGTGGGAAAAAGTTTCTCTCCTGCTTCTGGCTGCAGATTAGGCTCAATATTTATGTTAACTTTTTCAACGTGATCTTATGTTGTCAGTTATCACAGATTTAAACAAGAATCACTTTCTCTCCACTAGAATGACACTTATAAGGAAAATGAGGCCCAGCACACAATCAAACTCCAGTTATTTATAAAGGCTGATTCCCTCAGAAGACAATGAGCATCAGATGTACTAACAGCCCAGCATGCCACTCAATACTGACAACTAAAAGCCGTTTAAGCGAAAGCCTAAGTTTACAAAACTGGTCAAAACAGCCATTTTTTATTTTAATTCACACAGCACCGCTAGAAAAACTCACATCTTTAAGCCTATCTGTGATTTCACGTCCACCCTCTGTGATTTTAGCTATCAGATCTTTCTCCTCTGCAAGAAGAGCTGTCCGTTTCTTGTCTGCCTTGAGTACCGAATCTATAGCTTTTGTGTCGTCAGCCACAACTTCCTGCTCACAGTACAGAACATCGATGTTTGCAGGGATGTTGAGGACTCTGCTTGCCATGTGCTTGAGTAGTGTTGTTTTGCCATGTCTGTGGAGCAAATCAGACTCACGTGATGTAGGTAACATATATAACATTACTATTATAATACAGTGTGAAATTATTTATTGCAGGTAAAATAACAAAAAGACGAATTATGCGGTCTGTTTATCTGCAACAAAGACAACCTGGTGGAGAACAGCATAGGCTGAGATGCAAAGCATGAACCAGAGTTGGGGCGCGGCATCAAGGATGGTCACCGACAGAGCAAAACGGGGACAGTTTGTTGCTGCCCTGCAAGACGCCACTAGGCGTGATGGCCACTGACTGCTTTGTCAGTCAGGGGCTAAGGATCCGAGAAGAAAAGGTATCTGCAACAGCATCATCATTACTCTTAAGCTACCCAAGGAGCACAGGTCTTCAACAAACTAAGGCCAAATCTTTCTGTCCCATGCCATGTCCTCTCATGTCTTCCTCATCCCTTTTATTAGTCCCCGGTTCTCTTCTACAAGTGTTTTCCCGGTATCCATCTACCTGGGAAATCCAGAACAAGGTCTGCCCTGTAATGCTATCAACAGTTTCCTCAATGTGGTCTCCCTCTACATCTACCCCGGGGAGTCCAGTACAAGGTCTGCCTTGTAATGCTATCAACAGTTTCCTCAATGTGGGTCATATCAATCACCAGCGTCTTCTCTTGTTCCACTGGTGTTTGTCTGGTTCTTGTCATCTGTTCTACACTTGTGATCCTGTCGTACCTTTACAATCTTCCATTTATGAAAGTCTGCAACTTCTATGTTGTTATTTTGTTCTCTCCATGTTTCAGAGCAATACAAGGGGACTCATGGGATATATGAATTGAAGATTTTGATTTCTTATCAGAGTTGCAGATTTATCTGTACATGCAAATGATGAAAAAAAATATAGAAATCCAGAACAAGCTGAAACTAATCTAGAAAGAAACGGGACCTAAGACGCGTCAAAAGTGAGGAATGCAGTCAGCGACCCATAGCTGACTGCTTGCGTCAGAGTCAGCGAACCAGAGCTGACCAAGACCCTACTCCACCTCCAAGTGGTGGTCCTGCAAACAGGCTGCATCATTGCAGTCTGGCTGAGTGAGTAGGGGTCGAAGTGGGAAGGCAAACCCGGTCCTAAAAAATGCCGTGCCGGAGTCGGATGTGTCGGGCCGAAAGGCGCAGATATCGCAGCTTTGCTGTAAACGACGACACAACGCAACCAATGTCCTTTTCAGGACGAACGCAGAAGAAGATCTAGAAAGAAACAAAAACAAAAATAGCATCTCTACAGTTGAACATGATGAAAGTTAGTCAATGACTACATAGTGAAACTGGCTACCCGGTAAATTTCACATTTAAAGGAAAATGTAACAAAGTGATAATGCGACTGTGCTAAATAAAGGTTAAATAGTTATGCAGCTGAAGAAGCTCAATGCCTTAGAATGTAGAAGTAAAAGATGAAAATATGTGTCTAAGAAATACAGCAGTACTTAAATGATATTATTTTTACTTACCCATTAGGACCAACAAGACCATATCTCCGACCATGGGTGATATGCAGATCAGCATTCACAAATAAGTCCTTTCCTCTGGCTGAGATGCTGAACTTTTCTATCTGTCGGTTAGAACATGCAGAACAATTACAGCTAAGAATCGTGATTGATTCATTACTAATGCCATCATGAAACAAAACATTCTGTATCTTTTTCTTCTTTGTACACTCTCAGGCATTTACACGAATATTTTCAAAGAAAGCAGGTCAGCTTTAGGCTATTTGTATCTCCATAGTTTTCCCAGGAATCGTACTGGTGATGGCCATATGTGCTTTACCTATGGGTTCTCAACCTTTATTGCAACGTGGGCACATTTTACATTTATAAAGAGGGTGGCAGACTTACTTATTTTTAAAAAAAGGTTCATGTTTACAACGAAATATACAGAATACTTATATAAGTCTGAGGTAACCACAGTTAATAAAATAAGACATATTCAGGATTTTTTTTTTTTAATGTATCTTCAAATCATTAGACACTGCTCAACTTTTATAGTTATAGATGTATGTTCCAGCATGCAAACAATCATCCAGATAAGCCTCAATAAGCCGCGACCTGCACTCAGACTTCTTTTTCTTCGTACACTCTCAGATATCTAATTTCATATTTTCAAAGAAAGCAGTGGTCAGCTTCAGGCTTTTTCCCACAGAGTTTTTCCAGGAATGGTACTGGTGACGGCCATAGGTGCTTTCTATGTTCCTCACATGTTGGTTGTTTGAGTAGCAGCTCTTGAATACAACATAACTTTCTGTGTCTATCGGCAAATGTTTTGTAACTTTCCTGGGACCACTAACTGCCAAAACTTGAGAAGTTTAGTACAAGATACAGCTATAATTTCTCATCATGCAAACAAATAGTATATTTTTTCTTTAATCTGCAAGTCTTCCACAGAGCCCTCTGACACCGCATTGAGGATCCCTGATCTAATCTTTGACAAAGAAATGGATTTTAAAATGTTTACATTTACGTAATATTCTATTTTATTTAACGTTGGACACAGAAATGTATTTTTAAAACATTTAAATGTACTTAATATTCTGTGTTATTTAACCTTGGACACAGAAATGTATTTTTAAAACATTTAAATGTACTTAACATTCTGTGTTATTTAACCTCTACACCTCACGGTAGAAGGGGAACGACTAAGTAAGTAAGTAAGTAAGTTATTTAACTTCAGACAGAAATGTATTTTTAAAACATTTAAATGTACTTAACATTCTGTGTTATTTAACTTTAGACGCAGAAATGTATTTTTAAAACATTTAAATGTACTTAATATTCTGTATTATTTCACCTTGGACAAAGAAATGCATTTTAAAATGTTTACTTTTATTTAATAGTATATATTATTTAACATTGGACACAGAAATGTATTTTTAAAACATTTAAATGTACTTAATGTTCTGTGTTATTTAACCTTGAACAAAGAAATGCATTTTAAAATGTTTCATCATCATCATCATTCCTTTTCGTTCCCTGTGGAACATAGGGCAGAAACAGTTGCTCTCCATCGATTAATATTCTGGGCTGTCTTTTTCAGCTGTGCCCAAGTCATTCCAATTTCCCTAGCCACCTCTTCAACAGTTCTTCTCCAAGTTCTCTTTGGCCACCACACTCTTCTTTTCCCCTGTGGGTTCCAGTCAAGGACAATTCTGGCTGTGCTTGATTCTTCTCTTCTGAGTGTATGTCCTATCCATCCCCACTTTCTTACCTTAATTTCTGTTTGTACTAGCTGTTGCCCGCATCTTTTCCTTAGCTCTATATTTGTTATTACATCTGGCCATCTTATGCGGAGGGTCCGTCGGAGACATCTTTTTACAAATGTCTGCAGCTTGGAGGTGATACTCTTTGAGATATGCCATGTCTCTCAGCCATACAGCAAGACTAACTTCACATTTGAGTTAAAGATTCTAATTTTGTTCTCTCTGGATATAGCTGAGGAGTTCCACATTAGTTGAAAAGGCATTTAAAGCGCATCTGGCTTTATTTATCTTTGAGCAGATGTCACCAGCAGTTCCCCCTCCTTTGTCAATGTTACTACCCAGATATGTAAAGCTATCTACTTATTCAATAACTTGACCATTGATCTTCATCGAGTCCGTCTGCCTATTATTTATTCTCATTTCCTATGTTTTATTTACATTTATGGTAGTAGTCCCTTCTTTGCTGCTTCGGTTACTGATCTATTTGTTTTCTCTTGCATATCTTGCTGTCTATGTGATAGAAGGCACAAACCATCTACAAAGTCTAGATCCTCCAGTTGTTTGTTGAATGTTCACTGTATACCAGTTTTCTCTCCCTCTGTTGTCTGTCTCATAACCCAGTCTATGACAATGAAAAAAATTGCTGGTGATAGCAGACATCCCTGTCTGACCCCACTGTGTACTGTGAAGGGCTCTGATATTTTTCCTTTGTATACTACTTTGCATGAGGCCTCCTGGTAGAAATCTTGGATGATTTTAATGAATTTCTCTTGAGTTCCATAATGTCTCAGGATTTTCCATATCACAGTACGGTCTAAACTGTCGAAAGTTTATTCGAAATCCACAAAATTTATATACAAGGGGGTCTGCCACTCGTTTGATTGTTCTATGATGCTTCTAAGTGTTGCTATCTGGTCTGTGCATGATCTTCCTGCACGAAATCCTGCCAGTTCCTCTCTGAGTCTGTCATCCACCACTTTCTTAATACGGTCCAACAAAACTCTGGTCAAAATTTTTCCAGCCACTGCTGGTAGTGTTATACCCCTCCAGTTGCTACATACAGTCAAGTTTCCTTTCTTTGGCAGCTTGATAATGTGGCCTTCCTTCCAGCTCTTTGGGATGGCCTCTTTTTCCCAGATTTTCTTTAAGTGCTGGTGTAGCAACTCTGTATGGTATATCTGCCTTCAGGGCTTCTGGTGGTATTCCATCTGGTCCTGCGGCCTTCCCTTTATTCAGCTGTTTTATTGCCCAAGAGATCTCTTGTTTAGTGGGTGGGTTCATGTTGCAGTGGCTCTTCTGCTAGTTCTATGATGGGTTGCTGTATTGTTTTGGTTTAGGATTTCCTTAAAATATTCAGCCCATCTGGCCCTTTGTTTCTCTTCATTGCTAATGCTTTGTCCTTCTCTGCTCTTCACTGTTGTATTTTGGTTTAGCTGTTTCTTAGATAAAGTTCTAGTAATATTATATAATGTTTTCAAGTCTCCTTTTTTTGTCGCAATCTTGGCTTCCTCTGTTAGTTTTACAATAAATTCTCTTTTATCTTGCCTGGCACTCTTTTTCCCTTTCCTGTTTAGCTCCCAATATATTGTGAGCAGTTGTGTTTTCTGTTCTGCCTCTTTACAGTTGTTTACTTGTTTGATGTCTCTCCTTTCTCTTATGAGGTTCCATGTGTTTTCTGTGAGCCATTCCTTCTGTTGTTTATTTCTTTTGCCAAGAACTTCTCCCCCATGTATTCCTGTATAATTCCTGAATTGTGCACCAATGGTTATCTATACTTTCCTCTTCCAGGTTCTCCAGTGCTTCAAATCTATTTCTCAACTTTAGGTTGAACTAACTGGTGGTATTCCATCTCCTTAGTCACCATTTTCTTTCTATGGTGAAGTGGTCTATCTGATTTTACGTGTGCCCATCTGGGGAGTTCCATGTAATCTTGTGTATGTCTGTGTGGGAAGATAGTCCCTCCGATGACCAGATCATTCAAATCACAAAAGTTTATAAAAAGCTCTCCATTTTCATTTGTTTCATATGCCATTCTTTCCCATGATTAGTTCACAGTGTTTGTTGTCTACTCCTACTTTTGCATTTAAATCTCCCATTACTATCTTAATGTCTCTCCTGTGTGTTTTGCCCAGTGTTCCGTGGAGTTCATCAAAGAAATCTTGTTTCTTATCAACCATCTGCATTGTTAGTAGGGGCATAACACTAAATGGTGATTTTTCTTCCCTTTCCCTGGAATCTTGCCGTTATTATCCTGGGTGATATTGGTTCCCATTCTATTAATGCTTTTCTGGCTTCCTGGGACATCATAATAGCAACCGGGACCCCAAGATGCAGCAATAGTGAATGCAGTCAGCGACCCATAGCTTGACTGCTTGCATCAGGATCAGCGAACCAGAGCTGATCAAGACCGTATTCCACCTCCACGTGGTGGTCCTGGAAACAGTATGCAGCAATGCAGGCTGGCTGAGCGAGTACGGATCGAAATGGGAAGGCAAACCCGGTCCCTAAAAAATGCCGTGCAGAAGTCGGATGTGTCGACCGAAAGGTGCAGATATCACAGCTTAGGCGCAAACAGACACAACGCAACCACCGTCCTTTTCAGGGCGAACGAGGAAGAAGAAGATAATAGCAACCCCTTCTCTCTGTGTGTGGTCCTCATCCTCGAGTCCTGAATATATGACATTTTCCCCTGTATTGGTCATGAATTCACCAGTTCCATTTATTCTCGTTTCTGCTAGTCATTAGAGTTTTATTTTGTATCGTCTCATCTCTCCAGCTACCTGCGCTGTCCTTCCGGCATTGTTCGTATGTTCCAAGTGCCTATTCAAGTTTTTGCCTTCGTCGTTAGAAGAGGTGTCGCCAGCCTGACTTCCATTGACTGGCTTTCATCAGGTATCTACATCATACATCTCTCTTGCGAGGATTCTTCCTGACTCTGGCTTTTGTTTCTTCCTTCAACTGTTTCCGTTTCTGTGACAATTTGTTTTTTTTCGGCAGGGTTGTCAGCCCTGTTCTCCAACCTCCTTTAACATGGAGGAAAGGGAAGGTGTGCCCACTTTGTCTGTCCTTTTCATTTTGACCTGCTCAGCTTGACTGAACCTACCAGGAGCAAAAGCTCCCGCTGATATAGCTCAAAATTTCCTCAAGGCACTCAAGCCGTCACCACTTCAAGGTGGGGCACTTGGGTCAGGAATGAAAATGTTTACCTTTACTTAATATTATTTAACTTGAAACACAGAAATGTATTTTTAAAACATTTAAATGGACTTAATATTCTGTGTTGGGATTTTTTAGACCGCAAACGGCTCCGGGGTCTACCCAGCTGAAAAAATTGGGTACCAGAGCAACTCTGGGAAGGTTAAGGTGGCCGGCATGAAGCTGACCACATCACCCCTAGTGTGCCGATGGTCAAGAAAATGTGGGCCTAACACCACGTTCCCAATATGCCTCAATGGGCGTGTAACGGGATCCTTTACCCTTACATATTCTGTGTTATTTAACCTTAGACACAGAAATGTATTTTTAAAACATTTAAATGTACTCAATATTCTGTGTTATTTAACCTTGGACACAGAAATGTATTTTTAAAACAGTTACCTTTATATCTAGTTGATTGTCCATAACAGTTGTATCTTTCTTTGAAGTCTCTATTTGTGACACAGAAAACTGTCCATCCTCTTCCAGCTCCTCCAACGTTTTGGTATATTCCATCTAAAAACATTGTGAATTTAAATGTGAAAGTTGAATATTCCATTTTAAAACATAATGAATTAAAATGGAATAGCAAATGTAAAAGAGAGCAGAAACAAAAATTGACAATAATCAGCATGAAACTTTTAGAACTATATATTTACCAATTTAAAAACAAAGACAAATCACTCTTCCAGAGTTCTGTGGTATAAATCATGTCCCAGTTTTAATCTGCCTAAGTCTAATACATCAGTTACAGTTGACTAAAACAGACGTGATATGCATACATTATTTATTTATTTACATACCCAGGGACTCAACCTTTAAACTTGTTAAGTTAGAAACACAGTTTTAAAGAGTAAGCCAACTAATACATTATTCTTATGGAAAAATTCATAAATTCACATTAGACAGACACTTTTTTTTGGCCTGTAAAACTTTGATTGGAACTTTCTTAAAATACATCCAATATATAAAATTAAATGCTATTCTTAGAGAAAAACACTCGTATGTTCTCAGACGGAAGACTTCATTTTTCAGCCTGTTTGGTTTGGTTTTAAGCACTATCTTCATTGGACACAGACTACTCCATCAGTGCTCCGATCTCCTCCCTTAGATCACACAAGGAGGATCTCAGCACAGTGCACGAGCTCCGCAGCACCAGCGAGAATCTCAATGTGCGTATGTAGGAATCACACATTCTATAAATTATTTTGTGGTGGGTAGGTTTCTAATTTTTTTTAATTTTGCCAGGACAGGGCCTGATAGGCCTATTCTTTACAACTGCTGTGGGATTGTTAACGTGCACAACTTGCACACGGGACCTCCTATTTTTTTTTTCACCCTTATCCGAGAAAGCTAGGCATCTGATCTCACTACCCAGGAGACCAGGGGGGAGTATGACATAATTAGTATCAATGGTTCTGAACAAAAAATTTCCATAAATTGTATTCCCTCAACTGGGAATCGAACCGGGTACCTCTAGAACTCAAGGTGAACACAACACCTCTTAGCCACTGCAACCCCTCAGCCTGTAAAACCTTTCAAATGGAACCCTCATGAGATATAACCACAAACAGACAATAAATACATTTATTTTTATTTTGAATTACATGAGATGCTGCTGCTCTTGTTGTGTGAACTTTCCATTGTTTCAACAAATGAGTTTCAGCCTAGTTTATGCTTCTATACCCAGACTTTTATCTTCATTTAATGTGATTAAAAGTCACCATAAAATAGAAATATATTGTGTGACAATGTTTGAAATATATTTCCAGCTGTGAAGTGACTTGAAACTGGAGAATTTACATAAAAACAGGCATGCACAGTATACTAATAACTATCAGGAATACAATACTTTAGTGACTCTACACAATTTTGAAAAATCTGCTAACTATAAAAGTGATATCTAGGTTAATTTCTTCCTAGGCAAGAAATGCTGAACCCCAATTGGTTTCAGAAGTGTCCTGAGGAAATGAAGAAAAGAGTAAAAACACTGTTCCTTTCATGCATTTCATAAGAGGCCACACTGGTGTAATGGTTACCACACTGCGCTGGTGATCAGGTGATCCAGGTTCAAGCCTGGGCAAGAACATATGAAAGAGTGCCGTCGACCAGGATTTGGACTGGGCTAATTCGAGCCCTGGCGAGAACATTTGAAGAGGTGTCGTCGACCAGGGACTGGAATTAACCTGAACGGCTCCTGAGCTGACCCAGCTCTAATGGGTACTCTCTGAAGACGGCGAGTATCTGCTTGAATGGCAAGAGGACATCTCTCAGCGTACAGGGAAAATAAGATACTCGCATAAAATTAAGTCTCAGGTGAGATATACTAACCTGAGATTTTACCTCGAGTAATAGCGGAAGTATGTTAAAAAAAAAAAGAGGCAACAAATGTAACGTGTCCGTGGGGCTGCAACCTTGTTGTGTAAAAGATATTGCTACATGAACTACTACTGCAAGAGAATTGTATATGCACAAAAGGGTCAACTCCAAAGGTGGCTTCATGCCTTAAAGGAGAATAAATAACGGCTGTCATATCAGCTACTGCAGTGACTTCATCATCATCATCATCCTTCAGCTCCCTAAGGAGCACAGGTCTTCAACAAATTAATGCTAAGCCTTCCTGTCCTGTGCCATCTGCTCAAGGCCTTTCCATGTTTTAATGTATCCTTTGCAACTGTCTCAAGTATTCTTCTGTGTGTGTGTGTGTGTTGACCTCCCTCTACCAATCCTGCCCTGGGTATTCCAAAACAATCATTGCCTTGTAATGCTGCCAACAGGTTTCTTCAGTGTATGTAGTTCAACACCAGCATCTTCTCACCTCTTGTTCTACCGACACTTGTCTGGCTCTTGTCATCAGTTTCTCACTAGCGGCCCTGTAATTTTTGTTCTTCAAGTTATTGGGATTAAAGTTTATACAGGTTGGGGTAGACAGCCCAATGCACAACCCTACTCCAATATCCCCTTAAGGTATGCATGCTATCTATTACTATCTGTTGTTCCCATTTAGGGTCACAATGACTTCAGTCACTTAAGTCCTTAACTGTTCCTGTCAGTACATAGAGCCTTCACTACAGAATCTCTCTTGCAGGATACCTATATCAAAGCTCTTATAGCAGTAATTTCCTAGGCTATTTGTTTAGTGTGATGAGGTACTGCGGCGACTACAACACAGAAATATCATACCTTTTTCTTAAGTTTCTTCAGTTCCTTCTTGCTGAGTTTTGGCTTTGCTTCTTCTACTTCTGAAATGACAAGGGAACTAGTTAGCACAAAGTAAACCTAGCACTTTTTACAAATAAATAATTTTTTTTTATTCTTCAGAGCCCCACTTAGTATCTCTGCTACTCTGAATATGTAATGACTTATTATTTCATAAACTATAGGAAAACTTCAGAATTACTGCTAATTTCCCCAGTAATTTCTTCTCATTATATTTATTATTTTTCTGAAATATCAAACCGAAGAAGTGTTGCAGTCAAATCCTGCAATTTTTACAACTTTAACTCAGTAATTCCTCAGCTTACTTTTCCAAAAACATACAGTAAAACAGATCACAGAAATGCATTTACACCTCAAAAATAACCAAGGTTTGCAAAACGCTGATAATTTAATTATTTCATTTTTATTACTTACTGGCCCACAGAAAGCACACATTTCAGAGAAATGCACTATTCCATGTAAAAGTTAAAAAGGTTATTCAAATCTTATACTAAAAGTCTCAAATCTGCTTATGCTTTATGGCTTTCTACTAGTACTCAACATTTCCTTACACAGATAAATTACTGAATACATCTCTCATCCATTCAACAGCTGAGTTTGACTCAAATATGTTTATGTTGCTAAGTCTCATCATTTGTTTCCACAAGTCATGTTATTTTAATAAATACGGACAAACAAGTTCTTAGTATGTACATTTGCACACATACTGAAGCCAATGTTAAGTGCTAATTTTTTTAATCGCTATGCTCGTATTTCGAAGTCTCATATCAGTTTCCAGGATCCATGTTAGTTTTACCAAATGATGAACATATAAGTTCTGAATGTGCAAGTCATCTGGGGCTTGCGCACAAACTGTGACCAAATTATACGTCTTTTTGTTTCAGTTCTTTATTTCTGTTCTTTATTTGGGGTGGTGTTTCCGGGGCTTTTTCTGCAAACTCAGAGGGTGACACCAACTCAGCAAACTCAACACTGGTATAATATACCAGATTTTCTGCTAAATGGTGGGGGTGGGGTAATGATATGAGCTGGACAAACATTACATAAAGTATTACCTCCTAAACAGTAGAATTCTATTAAGCTCTATATATTTTTAACATGCACACATCTCAGTCACAATTTACCTGTAGCTCCACTATCAGTTCCATTTTCCTCAGGTACATGAGCATCTCTGTTTTCTTCTCCTTCTTCCTCTTCTACTCCATTCTCCTCAGGGTTGTCTTCTGTGTCTTCCTCTCTCTTTGCCTTTGCTTCTTTTTCTTCCTGTTTCCTTCTATCCTCGTCTTTCTTTTCCTTCTCTCCTGCAATCATTTCCTCCTTAAGCTTGTCCATTTTGCTCTTCTTTTTCTTGTCCTAGAATGATATTCAGAAATGAGCCATAAAGTATAATTTTTTTTAAAGTGAAATAAAAAACAAAGCACATACAAATGAAGTCAGACATTTTTATTTAAATACACAAGGTGCACAGCAATGATTTTCTTGTAATAAGAACTTTCACTTCTATATCAACCACTCACGTAGCTCTAAAACAACATGAAGAATGTTCAGAAACTCAAAATTTGCTGAATGGAGCGAATAACAAGTAATATTATGTGGCAGACACTCATAAGAAAAAAACAGGAGAACACTAGGTAACAGAACAGTAACAAAGTGACAGGCTCACAAAGAAATTTACCAGGGATCATACAAACTACAGTAGTGAAACGTGATTAGACATAGGCCAACTCAGTACCCCAAAACAAGTGCCTCGTTGGCGGTGGTTATTCTCACAACATTACATGCAACTGTGGAATATATGATCTGAAAATGACCTAGATTAAAATTAGATGCAACCACCTTCAAAACTTTCCTAACCATCAATCTAGGCCAAATAACAAAACACAGACTGTATTACTCAGTCAAGTAAATCGAAGAATAATACAAATAGTACAGAACAGAAGTGGTAAGTTTAGAGTAACGCATACGTTAACACGGAAAAACAAAGGGAGAGAAACCTGAGGCCTGTGAAAAGCAGATAATAAACAAACAGATCTGAAAAATTAAAGCACAAGAAATATTTGAAAATAAGATAAAAAATATATATAGTCCGACATTAATATGAGGATTTTCAACTCAAGCGTTCAATAATATAGCTGTGAAGAATGAAGGACAACAAAGAAGATGCAGACTTTCATAAAGCAGCACTTGGGCAGAACATGATTAAAGTTTTATGACACAATCATCAATGTGGGATAATGGAAAGAGCCTGATATATACCAGTGATGAGTAAAGACATTGAAAGTGGATATGACACACATTAAGAAAACCTGTTAAAAGCATCACAAGGCAGTTCTTGCACAACAGTGATGAATGATGGTGATAACACTGGTATACACACATTTTGGTGCCTTAAATTTTATAGCTGTTCTTGGGTAATTTTGGGTTGCTGATTCCAAAAATGTAATCAGATTTTTCCTATCAGCTCTAGTTTTTGAGATAACTAAGAATGACCATATTAGTAGGGCAATTGTTATGTACAATCCAAGAGTTCGGTGCTATCAGTGGCATTTTGACTTTAGTCTGCATTCATATTATATGTAATTACTGTGCATATATTACCAAAAATGTAATAAAACTTTATCACTAGCACTTGTTTAGTCAACACGCTAAAAGGATCTTTTTGAGGACTTCCTGGAATGTGTTATGCCCGGACAGTCACGCTTAAGGGTCCAACAGTAATCTGCCATCATGTGAGCATCCCAAAGTCCCTGGTATCTCTCTTCCATTGTTTTTATATCTTGGTGAAAACTTTCACCTTGCTCCTCACTAAAGTCGCCAAGATTCTCCGGAAATAAATGTAAATGGTTATGGAGGTAGTGCAATTTTATGCTCATGTTGCATCCAAGTTCACAAAAACTCGACAGCATGTTTTCAACTAATTCAGAATAATTGTCTGCTTTAAAGTTACACAGAAAGTTTTGCACAATTAAAACAAATGATGACCAGGCTGTGGACTCTGTTTTATTCATGGAATCAATAAAATTTGGATCGTTTATTAACTTTCTAATTTGAGGTCCATGTGGTAAAGTGGGATGTTATAAATATTATACGGGACTTAGTGTACTGACTGAGATCAGCTGTGAAGGTATCTGTATCTAATAAGTGTGGTGTATTACAGATGACCTTACTTGCTACCACATTTATACCTCAGTCAGAATTATTCTGGAATATTGTGATCACTACGTTAAATGTCTAGGGTTATGAAAATGATGAAGTGTAAGTCACAATAACAACAGACAGATAAACAATTTATTTTATTCCACAACACTTTACAACACTGTGACACTCACACACATATAACACTCTATAAGACTATCTTAAATGAGTCAAGTGTAAAGTTTCAAATATATATGTAATAATTCCTTTCAACAATGGATATCCTGATTCAACTACACAGTGAACCAGGAATCACAATCAAATGTAATTACAAGTAGTATGTACACAGTTTATATATATAATCTTTGTATTGACATAATTTATTAGTATTATCCTATGTGTGTAAGTTGTGAAGTAGTACTATGAGGTAATACTGGTTTTGTTTTTCAAGCTAGATTGTTGTTTGTCATCATGACTTCAAGTGTTTGATTATCTTGGAAATAGTATTGGGAAAAGTTCACAGTTCCTGTCATTTGAAACAATTTATTGTCCCTCGGTGTTTAATATAATGTCAATTCTAGAGGGGGCACATAATGTTGAGCTACTCTGGCCACAGAAGCTTATCTTTCGTGATGGCGGCAGGAAAAGACTCCTCTGCTCGATTGCTTCTCTGTGTTCTGGAGACACCTCACTGGTCGCTATCTGGACCAAGGAGTATGCTGTCAGCCTCTGGATTCAGCAAAACTCAGACCAGGTGCTGCTTCAATAACTTAGGACCACGGTCCCTGAAACAAGAAGGTTGTACCTCCTATTTCAGAACTAATTTATAATCTATTTCCACACTGAACACAATACATAACAAACACTGAGTTCAGAGCGGTAGGCCAACTGCTAGCTTCATCTGAAACAATTTACACCAGTATACTCCTCCCTAATGGTTACTACGCCTCTGCAATTCCAGCATTAGTTCTTTTTAGTCAATAAGATAGGTGTCAGTGTACTGTTTGGCGATCCCATGCAGATATACTTCTCTCCGACAAGTTTTGTTCAGGTTGGAGCAGTATCTAGGCTTTGCCTCATGTTTGCTTCTGAACCACACACATATACATACATAAATTATCAATTCACATTCAATTTTCATTAAAAAGATATCAATATGTCAAGCTTACCACAATTCATGGAAATAATAAACAAATACGTTGACTGGCGATGAATATGGCACAAAATCCGATCTGCCGCTGTCCCAGGCTTTTATTTAGAAAAATATGCACTGGAACTCAACGCACTGTTTCTTAGTAAGTTTATTTCAAAATGTGGCACTGAACTGACGCTCCTAATTGACTATATTGGCGGGTCTAACCAATCGGGCCATGTTTACACAGCTTTTCAAAAAATTTTACCCTTCTCACGTTTCCCCTAACAACCAAAATTAGTATTTTTAGTCCGACTAATCGTGTTTAGCCTTACATATCATTCCCGCCAATCAAATAGGATGTAACATGGTGGCCTATTTCCCGTACAATGGTGGTTTCAAAACATGCCACTGTGCGATTATTATTTGGTGTTGTCCGACACCCTCACTATTTTCTTTTGGCTATAATTTGTTAATTCCTAGACTATTTGCGTAACACTTAACATATTCTTTGTCAGCAAGTCCTAAGGAACCCAAATATATAAGTTTTAAGGGAGCTAAGTGGCGGCGTTCAAAATATGTATTTTCTTCTAGGATAGTCGTGCTGTTGCCACCTCCTCACTTCCAAACTTTATGGTGTCTGCTGTACTGTCAGACTAATGTCAGGAGTTTAGACATAAAACAGTAGAATGGCATGTTTCCTAATAAGCATTTTTCAGGTTTTTAAACCTAACCCTCGTAGTTGTAGTGTTTTTTATCACTGTCTATTTGAAAAAAGTTAGTGCTTCTGGCCTTACGCGGGGAGGGTGGCATTAATTGTATATCGCGAGACGCGTGTTAGTGTTGCATGCGTTCCTGCTTTCAGCCCTCCCTCTCTTTCTATCCTAAGTCCATCTGTCCTTTCGTCACGCCGTGTATAAAATGAAATTAATGGAAGTATTAATTTAGGTCATTACGCAGTGTGCCTAGCTCAAGGTTTTCTTAGAAATACAGTACACGTTTTATTGTAGAAAGCGTGTATTGATGCAGTAGGCTTTACTATCAACGTGAAAGCGTGAGAATATGCAGACGAAGCATAAAAAAGGGGTTTTTATTGTTCAACTAGCATGACGTTCTATTAACACAGGCGTACGCTATTGGAAAGCACGGGTCTTTAACCATTTTTCTTTCCTTTTATTGAATTTATGCGTTAGTTTTACAATGTACTTTTTAATTTATATATGTGTATTTAGAATGTCTCACGACAGTCCATCAAAAATTCCAGCTTTAAGTTTGTCTATGCTCAATTCTGGAAACTTTCTGCATAAGTAATTAAAACAGGTACCATCTTTGTTCATTGCCTTAACAAATTGCTTCATCAAGCCAAGCTTTATATGTAATGGTGGCAGTAGAACTCTTTTTCGATCAATGAGAGGCTTATTGACAATATTTTTTTCTCCAACTTTAAATTCATCCCTCAACGGTCACTGTTTCTTTGTCCAGTGCATATCTTTTGCCCTGCTATCCCACAAACATATAAAGCATGGATATTTGGTGAATCCCATTTGCTGGCCAAGCAAGAAGTTCATCATTTTAAGATCTACACAAACCATCCAGTTATGTTCTAAATACTTCAATTTTTCCAGAACTGTGCTTATTGTAGCATACTCCTCCTTCATTGTAGTAGAATGAGCAATTGGAATTGAGCCATATTTGTTACCATTGTGTAACAGAACACCCTTCAAACTTCTTTTAGAGCTGTCAATGAAAAGTCACCACTCATCTGGTGTATAACTTACACCCACTTTGTTAACAAGACCTCCTACATTAGTACAAAACACAAGGTTGTTTTCTTTACAAAAGAATGGAATAAAACCTTGCTCTCTGCTGCGATAAAATGTAACCTTTGTTTCAGCAGTCAGTAATTTTTTTTCTTTCAATCTTGAAGCCAAAAGTTCTGAAGATTCCTTGGAGAGATATAGATCTCTGATTAGATCATTTAGTGGGGCAAAGTCTACAGACAGGGGGTATGATGTGCTGGTGTTGTGGGTAGTGGGTTTCCCCCCTTGCTTCACCCTAGGCCTAGTGAATTCTGTTCATGAAAGGAGCGACCATTGCGGTGTTAGTCTCTTGGCCTAGCAAAACCTCTCATACCCCAAGATCGTTGTGCGTGGTGAAGAGCCACACCCTCCTCGAGGTAGTCCTGGTAACTGAGGGTGCGAATCCTCAGGCTAAACACAACGGATCTAGAGGAGCAAACCTCGATAATAAAACCGGTGCACTACACCGTACACACCCTCTGTGGGTGGGAAGGAGCCAGATGGATACTGAACAAGTCTTGGGAGTGGGAACGAGTGTGGACTGCTCCCTGAAGATCGGAACCCATCGTACAGGCACAGAGACTCAGGACGTGACGATCCTATTGCCTTCAACTCTTGGTCACATGCCTAGAGCCTCGGAGAACTCGGCGTAACCAGCAGGCAATTTGGTGGCGGGGAAAGAGCACTGTGAGCCCTACCTTGGCTACGTATCACAAGGAGACGCAGAAACACCCCCTTTATCTCCCCCAGAGCTGGCACAGTACACTTCTGGCTTCTACCCGGGGCGTTAGGAAATCCACAGGCACCCCAGCATCACAATGCCAAGAAGATGACAAAGTTGGAATTTACAACTCAAACCTGGCAGAGCAAGTCCTCCAACAGATGCGGCCGATGCTGGGCCCACTGGCGCGTGGACACGTCCCGATCCCCATCGAGACTTGCCCGGGGAGCCCACCCCTGCTCAAAAAAGCAGAGAAGGCCACTCTCCAAACCTCCGATGTCTTGCGGGCAGTGTTAGGATGTGCAAGAACATGGACAGGAAGACTCCACAACTTCCCCACTGAAGACACGCCCACGGCGACCATTGCCTCAATTGGCTGTGTGTGGTGTACCCGGAAACGGGGCCTCCCAGTACTGAGACACAGTTAAGTCCCCGATGTCACTTATCGGTGCAGAGTTGAGAGAGATGGCTGAGCATCACAATCCCCCCTGTGTTGCAGCATGATGAGAACCCAGAATTGCACACTGAGCTTGGGGGGAATCACTTGGGCACCAGACTTAATACTGGCTCTTGACTGGATGGCCGCATGCAGGAGATTTCTACAATGGGGGGTTGGCAGGTGGTGGGTATCTGGAAGTGGCTCTGTGCTGGACGTGAGGATTCCTTGGGTGAGCCCAGAACCAGAGCACAGCATTGTGCAAGCTCTGCATAGTTGGAGAGCCCCCTGGATGACGGGGAATGCACAGTGTGCTACCCCACCTATCCCCAACTGCTAACTTAGAACCAGAAGTGGGGTCCTCTGTATGCGTGCCAGGCCAGGATAAAATGCCTGGGAAAGAGACTGGAGCTCAGAACTCCCTAACTCAAAGTTGCAGGATGGCAGGAAAGACAGGGCTATTTTGAAGATAATGCAACCATATTTTCACCATACGAGCTCGGACGCCGCCTTGGTAAACAAGGTCCGCGCAGAGCAGTGACACCCCCAGGCTGCTTGCGAATAGTCTACTACTGGGAACATAAACAGATTAGGGATGAGCCCACTCTCCCGTTGAACAGGTGCTAAAGTCATAGATACTGGGCCAGAAGGCGCACCGGAAACCACAGTATCACGCAACTCGCTTTTTTTTTTCTATGGAGAGTACACCGTCAAATAAATCTCGTACTGGTGCTCGCCCTGTGGAGCTCCACCAGGCAGGTGCAGTGCCGGGCTCTGAGCCTCGACAGAGCCCACCCTCAGCTACTGGAGGACCCTCTAGACCGTCTTGTGGAGTCAGCAGACGGCGGAGGAGAACTACTGACCAAAACAAAACAGAAAAAGAGAAACCCAGAGTGCCACTTGTCATGATGCACTAGAATGCAGAGGGAGTGAACAGCAAGCAGGCTGGATACAGCAAAAAGACAGAGCTGGAAAACATCTTGTATGAGAAGCAAGTCAGTGTTTGCTGTATCCAAGAGACTCACTTGAAAGCAGATCAAACCTTTAAAATAAGGGGATATCAATGCTTCAGATCCGACAGAAAAGATAGACGAAAAGGAGGAGTACTTACTCTTGTAAGGAATAACATTCCTGCACACGAAAGGAAAACCTTCATGGATGGAGCAGAATATCAGCTGTTGCAGATAAAGGTAGACAAGATGGAAATAGAACTCCTGAACTATTACTGTCCGAACAACAAACCCCTGAGTCTCAGCTCTATACAGGTACCAGCCACCAACTTTATAGCAGTTGGAGACTTTAATAGCCACTCCCAGAGCTGGGGCTATAACCATCTGGATCACAGAGGTGAAGAGGTTGAAACTTGGCAAGATGATCACTCCCTAATCCTAGTCAATAATGCCACAGATACTCCTACCTTCTACTCCAGAGGATGGCACACAACTTCAACACCAGATCTTGCCTTCTCCACACCAGATATAGCTGGATCTATTAGTAGAGAAGTAGGAGACCAACTAGGGGGAAGCGACCATCGCCCAATCTTTCTTACTGTCCAGAGTGCAACTCTCAGTACAGGCCCAGCCATTACAAGATGGAACTACAAAAAAGCCAACTGGGGTTTATTCAGGCATCAGGTGAACACGCTGCTGTCTACCCTCAAGGTACAGAACAGAGACATTAATGAAGTGGTAAAAGACTTCAACAGATGCATACTACAAGCTGCAAAAGAAACCATTCCCAAAGGATGCCGGCGTAACTACATACCATACTGGTCCAGTACACTCCAAGAACGTCAGGAAGCTATGGACAGGGCTAGAAAGGACGCAGAGTCTCAGCCTTCACTTGAAACTCACAACAAATGGAAAAAGGCTGTAGCAGAGTTTCAGAGAACAAAGCTAGAAGAAAAACGGAAAAGCTGGAGAACTAAAACGGCATCGCTGAACCTTGAGAAAGACGGCAGGAAACTTTGGAGATTAGTCAAGTCTCTAAATGAAGAGCGTTCCTCACCTAGGCAGACTATCACATTGGATGAAGGTGGCAAACTTTTCAGAGGAAAACAAGCTGCAGACTTGTTTGCTAGAAGATACAGTTCAGAAAGCAACTTACCCATTAACATAGATCATCAGAGAGAGATAAGAAAAGAAATACTGGCAACCATGGGACAGACAGATACTCCTGCCCCAATGAGGGAACCCATCACACTAGGAGAACTACAGAAGGCTATTTCCAAGCTTAAGTTTCAAAAGTCACCCGCCCAGACAAAATCAGCAACGAAATGCTAGTAAATCTGAGCTCAGCAGCAAAGACAAAACTGCTTGAGATATTCAACCACAGCTGGTTGAAAGGAACGGTACCCCAAGTATGGAGAGAAGCCATCACAATACCCATACTAAAGAAAGGGAAATGTAAGACCGAGGCTGCAAGTTACCGGCCAATCAGTCTCACAAGCTGTGTTAGGAAGACTATGGAGCGAATAGTCAACCACAGATTGAAATGGTATTTAGAGTCTGAGCAGATCCTGGTGCCGGAACAAGCTGGATTTACAGAATGCTACAGTATAGAAGACCAAGTTACTTACTTGTCTCAAGCAATAGAAGATGCCTTCCAGGAGAAGAAAAAGGTCCTAACGATCTGGGTTGACTTCAAGCAGGCCTTTGACAAGGTGTGGAAAGATGGCCTCATTGCAAAACTTAGGAGAAGTGGAATCCAAGGCAACATGATGAAATGGATCCAGTCATACTTGCATAACAGGAGAACTAGAGTCACTCTTGACGGTCTGCAGAGCAGAAAAGTGTTGCTCCATCAGGGGGTACCTCAAGGAGGAGTAATTTCCCCAACACTCTTCCTTGTTTACATCAATGACCTGGTGAAAGATCTCCCTGCAGGAGTTAAAGCTGCCTTATATGCAGATGACCTAGTACTCTGGTGCGCTGATGAAAATGTCACCACAGCAAATTATAGAATGCAGCGGGCAGCAGACATGCTAGTGTCATGGGCAGAGAAATGGCTTATCACAATAAACACAGACAAAACCTCCACAACACTGTTCTCCCTCGCCCCCAAGGACAAATCAGCTAACATACACCTAGGGACAACCGTGATCAAGGAAGAAAGCTACCCCACCTATCTTGGGGTGACATTTGACCAAAGGCTTACATGGAATAAGCATATTGAAAACGCAGAAGGAAAGGCCCGAAGACGACTAGGCATACTCAGAAAATTAGCAGGTACCAACTGGGGAGCAAATGAACGAAATCTAAAGAAGATTTATAATGGAGTAATAAGACCACACTTAGAGTTTAGCTCAGCAGCATGGTCATCAGCTGCTAACTCACATCTGCAGTCTTTGGACAAGGTGCAAAATCAAGCTCTCAGGCTCATTACAGGAGCCATGAAAACTACACCAATAACAGAGATGCAGAAGGTTGCTGGATTACAGACATTGTCCCATAGAAGAGACACAAAAACCATGATCCAGATGGAAAAGTACAACAGTATGCCAATGCACCCAATGAAGGCAAGACTAGATGATCTGGCATTGGGACGTCTAAAGCGTAGCAGCTTTGTGCATCGGGGGAAAAGACTTATAAGACAGCATCAAGAAGACCTATCCATGAAGACAACACCACTGAAGCCCACCCTATACCCTGTACCATGGGGGCAGGCCAGCAGTGCCCTCCAAATTAATACATCAGTCAGTGGTCTCACAAGTGGATGTGAGTATAATGATCTGCAAAAACGAACTGCTACATTGAGTATGATCCAAGAAAGCTATCCCGATCAATCATGGATACATGCCTATACAGATGGATCAGCAACTAATGCTGTTAGGAATGGAGGTGCCGGTATCTTTATCTCATATCCTGACAACCACTATGAGACTAGGCACATTCCCACTGGTAAATTCTGTTCCAACTATACAGCTGAGGTTCAAGCTCTAGAGCAAGCTGCAAATATGATTTATAACACCAACTCTGACTGCCACCAGGTAGTCATCCTCACAGATGCACTGTCTGTCCTGCAAGCTCTCAAGGGTGGTAAACTCCCGCATCTGAGAAATGAACTAAACAAGCTAGCTGCCAAAAAGAGAACCATACTTCAGTGGGTACCATCTCATTGTGGTGTACCCGGAAATGAAAAGGCAGATAAACTTGCAAAAAAGGGAGGAGAATGTGAACAAGAAGATAATGAAGTCACATACTTTGAGAAAAAGAGAGCTATCCAGACTATCAGAAGAGAACAGAACCAACCCAAAGACAACTATCACACTCTCGACCGGCAGGGACAGATAACTATTTTTCGACTCAGGACAGGGCATAACAAACTGAATAAACACATGCACAAGCTACGATTGTCTGCTTCACCACTGTGCACATGTGGATTAAACGAACAAACTGCTGAGCATGTTCTACAGGACTGTCCTCTGTATGACCAGTTAAGAAAGATATACTGGCCCAATGACTCAACACTAAACTCAAAGCTATATGGAGTTAAAGAGGAACTTCAAACAACAGTCGAATTCATCATGAGAACTCGTCTGACGGTGTAATCATCAAAGATGCGATCGCAAGAAGAAGAAGAAGAAGATCATTTAGTTCAAGCTGGTCGAAGCGCTGAGCATCTGAAAAATCATCTTCGAAATCACTATCACTGTCACTTGTCATTCCACATGCCACTGCTGTCTCATCTTCTAGCAGGGAATCCGAAATCTGACTGAAAGTTGGAATTGGTATGTTCATCTCCATGTGGAACAGATCGCCTAGCAGAATCTAAATCTGGATATTTCCACTTTTTGTGATTTTTTTCCAGTAATTCCCTTAATATTCACAACACAGAAATAACAGTCATCATAGTGGTTTTTGGGCTCTCTCCAAACCATTGGAATTCCAAATTTTAAACATTTTCTTTTCCCACAAGTCCACTGTCGCAGGTGTTCAACACATGTTTTGCAAACAATATGAGGAGCCCAAGACTTGTCTTGGTCACCTAGTTTTACTTTAAAGTAAGCAAAGTATGCCTTTTTCACAAAAACAGTAATATGCTTCCTATGTTCTTCTTTGAAAGTGTACTCTCCACAAATATAACAAAATAAATGCGGTGAAAGAAAACATGCTTTTCTTGAAGATGATGCCATTCTCTGTTAGAAGTGTAATAAAATAAGTAGCACACTAACATGCATGCAGTGGCTTAAAATCTAAAAAAGGCAATTCTGGGAAGATTCTTGGAAAACTGAAACTCAGAGTAAACAAGCAGTTTTCTTTTGTAAAGGACTAGACAGCAATAGTTTTTTTTTTACATAGCCTTATATAGAAAATATTGTTATAATACAGGGTGACCCAAAAAAAAAAAGGGCCCGCGCACACCCGTTTTTTTTTTGGGTCACTGTATTAATGAAATACAAAAATGTCTGTATCTCAAAAACTAGAGCTGCTACAGACAAGTAAATGTGATATTTGGATTGAGCAGGCCACATTTATGTACAATCAAGAGTAAAATGTTTGGCACCAAAAAAAAATTTTTTTAGGGCTGTGTAATTAAAGAAAAACTATGTGTATTATGCACCAACGGGCAACAACAGGAATAGATAATGGTGACAAAAAAAACTTTGTTTTGCTTTCTAGTGTTCACATTTCTGTACAAACCTTTTTCTTTGCATTTGATCCAGCTTCATTATCACCATCGTCAGTTGACAGCTTGCTCATACCCTTGGCTAGATTTGTCTCATCATCGTCTCCTTTCCACTGTTCTTTGTCCTTTTTATTACTCTTCTTAGGCATTTTCAAGCACCTGAAGCATAAATAAAAGATATTACATAACTGATTTCTAAAATGATGAAAAGCACTGACCTGCATAAAACTAGTGATAATTATCATCAGAATGCATCAGACAGATGGCAAGAGTACTCATGATTTCATTGAAAAAAAAGCAAGGGCAATGGTAATAACACAAGTCAGTAGCATTTCATCCAAGATTCCGAAATTAGAAAAACTCTAAACAAGCTAGTCTTTTTTTTTTCATGGACTCTTAGCACAAGCCACCATATCAGACAAGTAGACATAATGACTAGAGCATTGTAAAATGTTCATGCATTGCACGGTCAGCTGTGTCTCACACTGCTCCCAAAAACATGTATGCCTGCGGCTCTCAGATATTTTTGTACTTTTATGTGATTCTGAGTTTTATTTTATTTTGAAAATGTCAATAAGAGCTGCAGATGTCCCTGTAGATAACAGTGAGAAAAAGAAAAACAAGCTTCTTTCATTATCGAAGGCACAGAAAGTGGAGTTATGTGCTGAGCGTGCATCGTCATACTGAAGTATATGGTATGGGAACTACCGACTTTAAGAATAGTAACACCAGATGGCAGAACAAGCATAGTAACTCCAGATGGCAGAACAAGCATAGTAACACCAGATGGTGGAACAAGCATAGTAACACCAGATGGCGGAACAAGCATAGTAACACCAGATGGCGGAACAAGCATAGTAACTCCAGATGGCAGAACAAGCATAGTAACACCAGATGGCGGAACAAGCATAGTAACACCAGATGGTGGAACAAGCATAGTAACACCAGATGGCGGAACAAGCATAGTAACTCCAGATGGCAGAACAAGCATAGTAACACCAGATGGCGGAACAAGCATAGTAACACCAGATGGCGGAACAAGCATAGTAACACCAGATGGCGGAACAAGCATAGTAACACCAGATGGCGGAACAAGCATAGTAACTCCAGATGGCAGAACAAGCATAGTAACACCAGATGGCAGAACAAGCATAATAACACCAGATGGTGGAACAAGCATAGTAACACCAGATGGCGGAACAAGCATAGTAACACCAGATGGCGGAACAAGCATAGTAACTCCAGATGGCAGAACAAGCATAGTAACACCAGATGGCGGAACAAGCATAGTAACACCAGATGGCGGAACACCAGATGGTGGAACAAGCATAGTAACACCAGATGGCGGAACAAGCATAGTAACTCCAGATGGCAGAACAAGCATAGTAACACCAGATGGCGGAACAAGCATAGTAACTCCAGATGGCGGAACAAGCATAGTAACACCAGATGACGGAACAAGCATAATAACACCAGATGGCGGAACAAGCATAGTAACTCCAGATGGCAGAACAAGCATAGTAACTCCAGATGGCGAAACAAGCATAGTAACTCCAGATGGCGAAACAAGCATAGTAACTCCAGATGGCGGAACAAGCATAGTAACTCCAGATGGCGGAACAAGCATAGTAACTCCAGATGGCAGAACAAGCATAGTAACACCAGATGGCGGAACAAGCATAGTAACACCAGATGGCGGAACAAGCATAGTAACTCCAGATGGCGGAACAAGCATAGTAACACCAGATGGCGGAACAAGCATAGTAACACCAGATGGCGGAACAAGTATAGTAACACCAGATGGCGGAACAAGCATAGTAACACCAGATGGCGGAACAAGCATAGTAACACCAGATGACGGAACAAGCATAGTAACTCCAGATGGCGGAACAAGCAATGACATCAGTAGCCGAATGAATAAAGCCAAAACAGCCTTCGCCAATCTCAACAACACCTGGAAATCCTCCTAGTACAGTACAAACACTTAATTAAAAATATATGAGAGCTGTGTAATTTCTGTACTTCTAAATGGTGCAGAATGCTGGAAAGTAACAGAAATGTCCAAATTGTCCTCTTTCCACACAACCTGCCTATAGAAAATTCTTCCAATTTTCTGGCCGAACACCATCACCAACCAAGAACTGCTAACATGTGCACCATCATAGCGGGCAGATGCTGGAACTGGGTTGGCCACATCCTCCGTATAGACCCTGATACTATCACCAGAACTGCCATGCTATGGACCCCAGAAGGAAAGCAAAAGCAAGAATGGCCAAAAGCCACGTGGTGGAGAACTGTGGAAGCAGATATGCTAAGCATTAACCAGAGCTGGGGCACCACACAAAGGATGGCTGTCGACCCAGCAAAGTGGAGACAGTTTGTTGCTGCCCTACAAGACTCCACCAGGCGTGATGGCCACTGACTGCTTTGTCAGTCAGAGGCCAAGGACAAAGAACTCACCTATCACATAAATAACACACCGCTCTGGCGACCGGATGATACAGGATCAAACCCGGGCGACGGCATTTGAGGATTTTTCGTCGACCGGGATTTGGACTGGATTAACTCGAGACCTGGCGAGACCATTTGAAGAAGTGTCATCGACCAGGGACTGGCGGCTCCTGAGCCGACCCAGCTGCAATGGGTACCTCCGAAATCGGCGAGTATTTGCCTGAATGGCGAGGGACACCTGTCTCTGTACAAGAAATAAAGGGATACTCACGTAAAATCAATGTCAGGTTAGACATAAATAATAACCTGAGATTTCGCCTCGAGTATTAGCGGGCGTACGAAAAAAAAAAAAAACATAAATAACAAATCCAAATACAATAGTTAAATGGGAAAAGAAAATCATAATAAATCAGACTCTCTCCAACTGTATGCAACCTAAACCCTATCCAAATCCTAATACCAATTCAAAAAATCTTAAGTTAGTTTTTTTGTTATTCTATTTATTTTTAAGACAAATATCCTGTTCAACCTCTGATGGTTGTAATTAGAATATAAAGTGTCTGTATTTTCCAGATAATTACTAATAATTGATAGTGACATAATCCATCCTGGCGATTCATTGTAAATATAGTAAATTAATATTTCAAAATTGTGTGTGTATGGGCTATGTTCTTTCCTTTGTCCTAAAATGGAAGTCTTCTGTTTAACACATTAACTATCGAGCCGGTGGGACCGGCGTTTGAAATCCTATCATTTGGACCGCGAGCCACTCGGAGCGTCGATCTATGTTTAGTAATAAAACGAATGAAAAATGTACTGAAACACTTTATGATCTGGTTCGAGATTTTAAGTTTCCACCGGAAAACAAATTCGCAAAGCATGGATAGTTGTAGAACACTAGAAAATTGATATTGTGTTCATATTTTTCAGCGTTTTGGGTTAGTTACCAAATCGTGTAAAACTGTTTACTGTAGCAACTAGTGATAGGACCACACAAAATGCTTGTACATCTCGTCTAACGGCTGAATAGGCTAGAAACTTGTTTCAACAATTGACTGATAGATCTAGCGACGAGGACAAGAGTGACAACGGTGTGCACATTGATTGAAATAGTGATTTTGATAGAGATGGGGCGCAAGCAGTTATAATTGTGAAAATATTGCAAGTGCTCGGCCATCGGAGAGCCATTTTAAAAAGCAACAACCTCTATTAGTTACAAATGGTGCTTATTGTAATAGTAGGGCCTACATTCATTTATCTTTAAAATGACGTGTAATTCATAAAAATATGTAGGGCTAAACAATTACAAAAATTACAGCTTACTTTGCGCAAACACCTACAGTGTGAAAATGGGAAAAAAATTTAATTCGGCCAGTGTGTTTTTCAATTCGGTAGTTAGGCCTAATGTTTTTTTTTTAATGGGGGGGGGGGGGGGTGGGTGTGGTATGTGAAAGCTAGAGGTGTTTTGGTTGATATTTTGATGCCAGTTTCACATATCGGCAACTGTAGGCTAGGCCCTAGGCCTATATATTATTTGGACATAAAAACACTAGGCTCTAGCCTATATATCCTAGGATAATTATAACTCTCGAGGGGTTGAACTGGATATTTTTTCATCAAATTTAAAAATAAAAATAAAATCGTTGCAAACGTTTGTCGAGAGCTGAAAGGTAATGATGATGATTTCGTACTCTCAGTAATACAAACTTTGCTAATTTCGTTAACATACAGGCTATCACAATCTACTCCGGTATTTTGTTTTTCATTAGGCCCTATTCTCACAGCATCGAATTATTTATTATGACACGGCTTCACACAATTCATCTTATATACTGAAGAATACTGTAAAATCGTTGTAGAAGCTTTATTTTTGCTCATTCTTTTGTCTGAAATTTCAGGCTACGATGACTTCAGTACGAAAATACGCAATCTGGACTAGTGAAAACATGCCTTGCCTTCTGTCTTTCGACGAAAACACTGTAGTTCTGTCAAGATTGGATTTCACCACATTGTGGAACCGGAAAGGGAAAGCGAGTGTAATTTCTGAGTCTGCCAGATAAACGTACTGTCGTCCGGACATCTCAAGATATTCTTGGGATACTCGCCGATCTTGCAAGTCAGTTCATTCTCTAAATATCGACCATTTTCATTTTATTAACTTTTTTGTTTTGTTTGTTGAAGCCTTTGTATTTTAACCGTGTTGGCTTAAGTGTTCATTTTTATTTCAATCCTTCCATAATACAAATTAACAACAAGTTTATCCCACTTTGAACTCTTTTGTGTGAGCCAATCTAAAATATTCCAGGTCAGCGGTTCCCAACCTTTAAAAGGTTGCGGCCTCCTTACCATGCTAGACATTTGGAAAAGGAAGGATCCCGTTACACGCCCATTGAGGCATATTGGGAATATGGTGTTAGGCCCATATTTTCTTGACCATCGGCACACTGGGTGTGATGTGGTCAGCATCACGCCGGCCGCCTTAACCTTCCCAGAAGTTGCTTACTTACTTAGTCGTTCCCCTTCTACCGTGAGGTGTAGAGGTTTGGAAGAGAGAGCGCCAGACTATCCTATCGGCTGTCTTCCTCCTGGCCTGGTTCCATTCTAGTCCTCGGTCCTTCAAAGATTGTCTAATGTTGTCCTCCCAGCGGACTCTGGGTCGTCCTGTGGGTCTGGATCCTTGGCTCTTTGTTTCCCATGCTTGTCGTGGTAGCCGGTCTTCTCCCATTCTGCAGACATGGCCAAACCATCTTAGTTTGGACTGTTCTACTTGGGTCTGCACGGGGTGGGATTTAAGGCCTTGACGTATCGTCTGGTTGCGTACCATGTCTCTTCTTGTTACTTCAACCACCTTCCTCAGATACCTCATTTCTGAGGTTTGGATCTGGCTTTTGTGGGTTGTAGTCATTGCCCATGACTCGCATCCATATGTCAAGACTGGGACATAGGTGGAGCGGTATACAGCCATCTTCGTTTTCTTACCAACCTGTCTCTTGCTGAGGAATCCTCGATTTATGGCCTGAAAAAGTCTCCCAGCTGCTGCTTTTCGAGTGGCCAACTCTTCTTTGATGCCTCCCTTTCGGTCAATAATAGCTCCGAGGTATTTAAAGTGGTCGACCTGCTCCAGGAACTATTCTCCCAGCTTAATCTGATGTCTTCTTTCTTCTCGTGATATCACCATGGATTTTGTTTTAGAGCTGCTTATGACAATCCCTCTCTTCTACAGCTCTTCCTTCCAGACTTGCAGGTTGGATTGGAGATGTGCCTCTGATTTAGCAATCAGGGCAACATCATCAGCAAATGCCAGCTCCGAAATACAGACCTGTCTCATCTTCCAGTACCCCACTGAATACTTTCTTGTTCTCTCCTTACATGCCTTAATGACATCGTCCATGAGGAGTATGAAAAGGTAAGGTGACAGGATATCACCTTGTCTTACACCAGTGGTGGTCCTGAACTCTTCTGACTTATGGTTTGCTGTCCTCACATAATTTCTGCAAGACTTGTAGAAGCTCTGTATAGCATGAATCAGAGGTGCTGGAATATTCTTCCTTGCCAAACAATCCCAAAGTTTGCTCCAGGGGACCCTGTCAAACGCCTTTTCCAGATCTATGAAACAAAGATGGATCTCACTCTTATACTCAAGGGCCTTTTCACTCAGCTGTCTGAGTGTGAAGATTAGGTCTTGAGTACTTCGGTTCGCTCGGAATCCGCAATGGACCTCATCCAGCTGTAGCTCAGCTAGGCGTCGGAGTCTCTGCTCTAGGATTCTAGAGTAGATTTTACCAGGGACACTGTGAAGGGATATGCCTCTATGGTTTCCACACTGTCGATTGTCACCCTTTCCAGAAGTTGCTCTGGTACCCAATTGGGGCTGGGTCGACCCAGGAGCCGTTTGTGGCCTTAAAAAAATCCCACCTCATCTGGAGATTGAACCATAGACCACTGAGCTAGGAAGCCAGTGCAATAACCACTATGCTACCGCGGCTCCCATGCTAGACATATGCGGGCCCCTTAAGTTTAAATAAGATGTACATGATTAGTTTACCTCATGTATGTTGTGCATATATTTGTGATGCTGCACTGTAATTCTGTCTTTCAACCGGCCCGATTCTGTCGTCTATTTTGTATTTCCGGGCCGATCCTGTTCTTTTATTTTGAATTTTCATCATTTTATTTCTTCTCATTTGAATATATATCGTGTTTGGTATTTTTGAGGAGGTAAATTAAATGGGGTCGTTTTATGATGGTAGGTTTATTTTACATTCGACCAGTTTTACTTTCTTCTGATTTTCCGCGATTTCGTTGTTTACGAAATAATCGCCATTTCCGGCACGCAGTATGACGAGTCCGGAAGCACGCGGCCGTCAGGTAACGTGACGCAATTGTAGGCCACGCGGGTTTCGCGATGATGCGTAGGAGTGGCCCCGGTGTGTATAAATAGCCAGTTAAACGGCGGCCCAGTTCTCTATCGTAAGAAATATTGTCAGCCGTCAGACTACGTAATTTATCGTCTCCACTGTGGGGAAAAACAGCGATGAATTGGTATGTAGAATTTTATTAATCGTTTTATTTATTAGTGGGTCTTTTAGAATTTCGCCCGTAGTTAATTTCTTCGGGGACATTAAAACTTAAAGTTTTAAACGCCAGCGCCATCCATTACTTTCTTTGTAGAACGATGTAAATGTAACAGTGTGCTTATTCTTTCTATGATTTTGGCAGTAGATAGGAGTGTGTGAAGTTGTGAGAAACACGTGTGCGCATATTTGTAGAATGTTATGTAAAACCACCATTTATTTCTGGGTATTTACTAATGTAATTTTATGGGGAAATCCCTGGCGTGATCGTTAATTTTACTGAGCCTAAAATGTGAGAAATATTGTCGGAAGGTTCAGATTTACGTTGTAAGTGAATTATACTGCTTAGGGGAGGAAACTATTCCTATAGCGAGATTTAATTTAATTTTGGAGCAAACCGGGAAACCTCAATGGGTAATGTTAAAAAAGGGAGACCCCGGAATTTCGGACAAAAGAAGTTCCCGAGTTGAAAATGTTGACACGTGGGTAGCCACGCGTAACAAATAGATAAGAGGCAGACAGGTCGGGAGGTTCTGTTTACTTACCTGGCGGATTTTAGATGAGAGAGAGAGGGGGGGGGGAGGAGTGAGAATGAAGAGACACGTGAGTAGGAATATTTTATGTATCGTTTTTTTTTCAGAACGAGAGAAAGAGGGAGGAGAGAGATTTAAGTGCCACGGGGGTAATATTATTTTTTTGTATTGTTGTACATGACGAGAGAGCCACGTGGGTAATATTAATTTTTGTATTGTTGTACATGACGAGTGAGCCACGTGGGCAATATTATTTTATGTATTGTTGTAAATGACGAGTGAAGGGGAGTTAGGTTAGAGATGCGTTAGGTTGGAATTGTTATACAATAGACGCATCTTCTTTTAATTTCAGCGAGTCACGGCGGAAACAGTGGGGAGCATAATTTTGTCAAATAAAATTATCCACGGCAAAAGACATATTTCAGGGTCAGAGAACTCGAGTTATCGTCAGGAGCAAAAGAAAATTACCCTATGGTCTTTGGCAGTGAAGTCCCTATGCTTCAGCTGGAACAGGGTTTATTTATCATACAGCCGAGAGCATCGCTATTATAGTCTCTAGCAACGGCAAGTGGTTGTGAGACTGGTTTCAATTGCGTACAGCCGGAAATCAAGGCTGTGGGTTTTCCTATAACTCCGGAGCGGGTTAAAAGAGGGAAGCTATTCAGCAGCAGAGAAGTTTTCGACAGTTAATCAAGTACCTCATGCTTGATGCCAGAACTTCATCATCATCATCGCAGAATTCAGGAACAGGTGATAGGGTTACCATACCTGGGTCGTGAAGGTAACGAGAGAAGAGCGTAACGGAGACGCCGCATCATCAGTCGTCAAGTGTTGGAGAGACACTGAGACCAAGGGCGAGAGAGAGAAATAGAGAGAGAGAGAAGAAGGGGGAAATAGACAAGACCAGTAGGGTCTGTTCAGTATCCTTTGAAGGATAGACACTGGGCCATTGTGTTACTCCAAGTCTATTATTGTAGCATTTCCAGTGGTGTTAGATAGCGGCGCATATCGCCTAACAAGTGGAAAGCGGTGTAGACGTTCGTTGAGGAAGAGTCAACCAGACTGAGACAGTAGAATCTTATTTGTATTAGAGAGTGGAGGCTAAAGTGGACAGCCCCCACAATAGTAGAGTTATTTAATCACTAATCATTTTATTGTTCCTCAGCAGGGTGACAGAAAGAGTGAATGTGATTTGGGGTTTTTTTTTTTTCTAGTGTCTATCTAATCTAATTGGTACGTTGTTTTCAGGCCGTGCAACAGTGCGCGCTATCGACTGACTTGATGACGTATGATGCCATTTTATGTTTTTCTTGTATGTAAATAAATATATACATATATTATTTACTGGATCAGCTTCTATTCTATACTATACCTACATGTGGTCTGTATAGTGGTGTCTGTGGTCGTTTTTATTGTGGAGAACCATTCTGTGTGATCTATGATTCATAATGTGTTCTTCTTCTACTTCTTCGATCCTTAACCTCACCGACCGGACAAAAAAGCAGTCATCAGTGGCCCATCACAACGCCTCAGTGGGCGTCGATTGCTAGGGTCAACAAAACAAAATTGATTCCACTTTGCCACGGTCGCGTGCGCCATCCTCCTTACGTACAGAGCCCATCAAACCTCTTGTTCATTTCTTTGCATCTTCCGCCCCTCCACCAGGCTCCAACCGCCAAGATGTCTTTTTGTTCTTTGTATTTTGGGTTCGGCCTCTCTTTCGCTTTTTTGGTCGGCCCGCTCTTTCCCGCTTTGTTTTCCAAGGGGGTCCCCAAAAAGGCCCCAATAGCTGTTCTTTTGGTTGAAAAAATGGGCATCGGGGTCCCCTCCTTTCTGAAAAAGACATGACCACAACCCAGCTCCAAGCCGAGCGTCCCTTGCCAGCATATGATGGTGTGCATGGTCCTCTTGTTTATATATTTCTTGCTAGCCTACGAGTAAGACCCAGAATCTTGCTATTCTTTTATGCTAACGAGTAAGTCATAAACAGATCTTGGTTTTTGGTGATGGGTAAAAAATTCGTTCGCCCCAAACAAGATGCGGTGAATTTTTTTTGTTTTTTTTTTTCTTGAGGCCATGTTGTTTTTGTGAAAAAAGAGGAAAACAATTTTTTGGTGGAACATTTCCCCCCTTCTCTGGTGGACTCCAGGCAAAACATCCCTTCCAAAGATTCTCGCACCACCACACCCACCACATAAAAGATTGCCCCCGCAAAAGCCATCGAGAAGCAAGAAAAGCACGCAAAAGCTCTGGAATATAATCTTAATTTTTTTGTGCTTGTGCATGTATTGGGAGGACTTCCAGATGTTATTTTTATTTAGGCTAAAGAAGGCTGTTCTTGCCTTATTCATCTAATCATTTCTGATGTTGAATTGTCTTTTGCCATGCCCCACAACCGTTTTCTATGGTGTTACTATGCTTTCCTAGGTATGTGACAGGCTATCTGTCTGTTAACCAGTAGCCGATCGAAAAGGTGAATCAACATATTTATTTAATAAAAATCTCGTCCCTTACTGATTTTGACTCAGTGTTGCCTCACATAGAGCGACATCACCACCACCCTCAAGAACTTCTTTAAAAACAAACTTGATGTTCAAGCCCCACTCTGCTAGGCTAAATTTATTATAATTCTATCCGTTTTTTTCCTGGATGTTTTTGAATGTGAATGGTGCTAGCCCAGCAGTGCATAAAGAAATGGCATCTTCTATCTGCATATTTCCAGAAGATTCCCATTCCTCCAATGTAGAAAAATGTATAGTCCAATCTTATTCCTTCTTGGGCACTTGGCAGCCTCTCCATTCCGCCCAGCCTTGTTGTCTGGCTGCCACACTCAACAAGCAGCAGCAATGTTATCACACCCATCTATGATGTTAAAAATAGAGAGTGGTTGTTAAGGGGGGCATCCCCTGTCGTCCTACTCCTGTCTTCTTTTCCTCACCCCTCGAAGGTTAGGTTGCTTGGACCAAACACTACCACGTAAAGTTGGCAGCATAGATAGAGGCTTTTTATGATTGACCAACTATGCAGCTTGGAAATTCCATAAGCCCTCAGTATTTTTCCATAAACTGTCCCTTAATGTATATGCTGTCATATAAGCCTTTTCAAAATCACCAAATATTGTATGTAACGCTTGGGTCCTTTGTGGGGGGGCCATTCTGAGCACTGCTGTCTATAATGTTCCTGAGAGTGAAAATAATGGTTATGGGTCTATATTACTTCCTACACATCAATCTTCTTTTTTTATTCTTTATCTTTCTAAAAATCCTGCTTTGTTTCTTTTCCTCCGTTTGTAGTCTACTGCCATTTCCCCCATATTCTCTGTAATAATTATTCCTGCCTAGTAATTTTTGCCAGGGTAAACTGGAGAGAAAGAGTGATTACCTCTCGCCAATTATTGCCAGTCTGAGTCATAGCAGATCCCCCTTTCTGGGGGGCAATTTGACAATTATTCCCTTTGTGTGGGGTATGGGGTGTGGGAGGGGGGGGGGGGGGGTGTTCCACTCTGATGGTGTTGTTGTCCCCGTTTTTTTCCACACTTGTGACAAATAGTGGTTCTAATAGTTCTTATCTGCTAGCTACAGGGTTGTCTTAAAAAATAGCTCTTCGTGCATTTAAAAAAAACAAAAAACAAGTTATCATGGCCCCCGGAGGCTTTGCTTCTAACCCTTTTGTTCTTTATGATGACATATCATATATTACTTATAATTTCTAGGGTGTCCCTCTAGGAAGTTTTCAGTTGCTGTGACAGAAATAGAATATCGGATTTCCCTTAGCCCAGTAAATATCCCCTAGAAAAAACAGAAATAGAAAGAAAAAACCATTATGAACTCGTTAGCTAATAGAACTGATCCTAGTTATAGGTTTTTCCCATATCAGGTTGAACGCAAGTCTTAGTTGATTTGTGGTAATTTGAACTGTATTAATAGCACATTAGAGGTAATTGATGGCACATACCGACATATTATTATTTTCTGTAACAGGAAGGTAATTTAGTTTTTTTGGTAGCTCTTCTTATATTAAAAGTTTTTCTTCGCAGGTTATTAATTCAGACGTTGGTGCTAATAGTCTGGCTGGTCGGCATTTTTGGGAATGCAGCGGTTTATAGAATCCGAGAGTAATTTTAAATTTAATATAAATTAGCTATTCGCAGATCGCTAAATCTCTTTTAAACCTTGAATATAGATAATTCGGATTTATATACTTGTAGACTATTAGTGAATCTGTCATTTTCGACACAAGGATGATCAAGTTTTACAAGGTTCATAGGTGTATGGGGGGAAGTATTAGGCCATTCAAGAATTAAGAATCTAGCGAGTTGTATCTTCGTTCAGGTATTGTCATCCGTATTACGTGTATTTGGGGGTCAGCTGCCATACTCAATTAGCGTCACAGGCTTTCGCATTATGAGAGACTGTATTTGTGAATCTTAGCACCAGATTATTGCCGGGACGAATGGAACGATGTCGGATAATGGCCCAATTAACAGCTCCATGGCGATGTCAAAAAAGGGTGGGGGGAAAACTAAGGCCTGTGGAATCAGTACAACACATAGGCCTGATGTATAACTGCATTACAGGAATTCAAATCCTTATCCTGTCAAAAGGAAGGTCCACAAATTCGGAGAGCATCACAAATGTAACGTTTTCCATTAATAACAGACTTTGGTTCAAACTATTATTCTCAAAGTGGCTATTAACCAGTGTCTAGAACCAACAGTAAAAGGCGACCAACATCTGTTTTGTTACGAAAAAAAAAAGAAAAAAACCTGCTTGTTTCATCTCTCCAAAAGCCATTTCCTTCGTCTTTGGACTCCTTTTAATCTCTCAAGGACAGTTTTAAATCCTGGTTTATACTTTTCCAGGTTGGCACTGATAGTATACCAACTTATTTCCTCATAAAAAAAAAAACGAATTAAAAAATTGTGCCACTCCTTGTAAAATTTATATCCTTCTTAGGCAATAACGCTTGGCATAACCAGAAAACCTGTCCCTTCCATTCTGCTGGTATTCTTCTCTTTTTCCCAGACCTTTTACCAAGTAATTATATATAACAACACATTCTCTGTATGCCGTGTCATAATCTGCTTTGAGGAGGGAAAGGGATGAGGGGCGGGGAGAGGGGGGGGGGGGGGGGGGGGGGGGGGGAAGAAAAGAGGGGAGGTGGATGAAAATGGACTCTGCTGTAATGCCATCAGGGGGTCCAGACGCTTTTCCCCATCTCCTTAGAACTTGTTTATGTGGCTTTCTTTCCTTTATTTCTTCCTTCGTTGGTCTTTTCAACCGTTAATTTTGTATGCTCTACTTCCTCTCTCTCTTCTTCTTCTTCCTTTTCTTTTTTGCTGGCTTGGATTGTCCGGCGGGTTTTTGGGGGGGTTGTGGAGCTGGTCTATTGAAAGATGGGGGCCCAAAAAAAGATTCTGTCCACCTCTTCATTTGCTTCTCTGTAATATTGCTGAGCAATGAGTTTCCATCCCCCATTCTTGTCTTTTTTTTATGAGGCAACTTGTTTTGCTTTGATATTTTTCCCCTGTATAGCTTCTCTCTGAATCTTGCTTTAAAGATTCTCCGCCTCAATTTTGTCGGCTGCTGCTATACAGTTTCACTCCCATCATAATAATAATTCTGCCTTTCCGTTTGGCTGCAGCAACTTCTCCCTGGGTGCCTGCTCTTTTCTTTTGCACATGCCAAACTTGATACCTCAAAACAACTGGAGCACAAGATACTCAAAAAATCTTATACTCCTACTAGTCTTATCCTATCTTTTTGGATAAAGCTTCTTTTTTTTTTTTTACTTCTTCTTTGTTTGCTTCTGTTTGTACAGACTTCTTGGCCCTGGCTTTGGAACTTCCTGGTTTGCTTGTGTTTTAAAGTAAAAGAAACTTATCTTCTTAGCTTTGGACTTTTGTTGCTTTTCTTCGTTTCTTATTACCTTATTCTTCCTTCATTTATCTTATTGATGGATTCATGTTGTTATCCAATGGCCTTTTTTGTTTGGTCTTTGATGTCAGGGTGTGTCCCTTTTCCTCCCTTTTCCCACCCCGTATTTTTTTTTTTTTTGTCTTTTTTTTTGTGTTTTTTTTTTTTTTTTTTTCTCTACACAATGTGTCTTCTTCCTTACAAGTTTTGAAAACCTGCTCGGCCAATAAAGTTCTTCTGTTATTCCTCTACATCTTCCCACCAGCTGTTGGAAAGCACTATGGAAATTTTGTTCGATCAATGTGACCACGTAAAAACAATTTGGTCTCTTGTTTCTTGATTTCTTTTAGCTTGTCCTACATATATACTGTTTTGTCTATTAATTTTTGCACAAATGTGTTATTGCATAAATCTCGTGAGTTTTTTCAATTTTTATTTTGGCTATCAGAAGGGATTTTTTTTTGTTTTGCGGTGATCTGATGCCACAACATCCTGCTCCTCAGAAATAACCTTTTACATCCTGCAAGGATGATTCTAAAACTTCCTTGTTTATTGCATATATATGATCAATCTGATTTTTCTTTCCCCTCCTGTTCTATGGTCTGGTGGAGTTCACCCCCTCCGCTCCCCGGCACATCTGCTTTCTTTACTGTCTCTTTCTTTTCTTTTTTATTTCTTTCTCCACTCTCTCCCTTCATCCTAAGGTATTCCTCCTAGCCACCGACCGTCAAAGCAAATCATTGGCCATTACGCCTAGTGGCGTCTGTCTCTATTTAGGGCCAACAGCAATAGGTTTTCTTTGTCATTGTTTCCCTTCACGCCTACTTTGGCTTCTTTAGGGCAAACGGCAAAATCAAATCCATTTTGCTGTTGATTTCCGTAATCGAAGTGTGAGAACGTGGACCGGCCAAACGGGTGATCAGCCCCGTATTGTGAGTGTTCCCCTGAAGATCATTTAATTTAAATAAAGAAAACATATGATAATAAGACATGTACATTTGTCAAGCGTTCCTCTCTTCCCAAATCAACCGGAAGGAACAACGAGATTAAAGAATACCGTTTGGGAAACAATATGGAGAAACAGGAGTTCGACAGAGCGACTACTGCCGGCCTCTTGTCGTCCATTCATTTTTCTTTTTTCCTTTCTTCTTTTTTTCCTCATTTCTTATGCTGGCCCAATAGATTGGGTTAATGAGATCAACCGCGGGCAAACACACAAACAGAAAATGGCATCCTTCCAGGGGTGGACTCTCTGACAAAGCAGTTGGATGATATCTGGATTTTGCTGATGACTTGGCTCTTCTGTTCCATTAGCGCGTAATCAGAAAGCAGGACAAAATTTGAAAAACACTCGATGGGAGGTCACGAAGCAATTGGGTCTGAAAGAAACCACAGGGGCAAAAGACAAAAAATAATGAGAAACTAAATGCAGGTAATGTTAACAGGGTTGAACTTGAAGAAACACCAATACAAGATGTAGAATCGTACACATATCTTGGCAGTAATATAGACAAAGTTGGAGGGACAGACAGCGATATCAAAATAAGAATACAAAAGGCAAGGGGCGATGAGGAGCTTTCATTGCATTGGGAAATATATGGAGATCAGATTGAGAGAAATAGGATCCAACACGAAAATATAATGAATCTTCAAGCTTCACTCAAAAGTGTGAAGTGTCAGTCCTATTGTATGGCTCTATAGAGACAATGTTAGCGAGAACAACAAAAGACCAAACAACCAAAAAAGCTACAGACTTTCATAAATGGGTGCTTGCGTAGAATAGAGGGATTAAAATGGTATGACAAGGTTACCAACGTGGAACTGATGACAAGAACTAGACAAGTGCCAGTGGAACAAGAAATGAGAAGAAGACGATGGCGATGGATAGGACACACACTGAGGAAACCTGTTGATAGCATTACAAGGGCAGTCCTAGTGTTTCTGGAAATCCCCAGGGCAAGAGAGGCAGAGGAAGACCAAGAAGTACATGGAGAAGAGAGTTGGAAACAGAGGTGAAAATGATGAGGAGAACATGGAAAGAACTTGAGATGATGGCACGTGACAGGAGGACTTGGGGCATGTGTGTTTGTTTGAAGTGCCTATGCTCCTTTGGGAGTGGAAGGTTATGAAAATGAACTGAAGGACTCCTTCTACCTGATGAAGGGAAAATGATAGGCCATATTCAGCCATATAGACAGAGGAGACAGGGCCGCCGCCGCGGAGCGACCCCAGCGGAGAGGCAGGAAGGCGCCGGGGAGATGGGAACTTCGGAAATTGGAACCACCATTAGGAGAAGGCAGCAGAAAGGGACAAGCAGTGTAGGAAAGGCAGGCAGAGATGCCCACATGAAAACTTGCCCCTGCGTGTTTTCTCTGGAACTGTCAGTAGTCCTGTATCTTGTCAAGCTAATGGGAAATACCACCCGCCGAGAGCCCAGGAAAGCGAAGCCACCTCAGGAAACGGAGGCTCCCCGGATGGCAGCCATGAGTCTTTTCCCAAATTGACACGTTTCCACTAATGGGAAATGAAAAAAAAGATTGACGTGTTTTGGAGAAAAAAATTTTCAAAAAAGAAAATGGGGCAATAGGCAATACGGGATTGGATGATGAGAGTCTTTGGTTGGTTATGGTAAAAAATTTAGAATCGCAAGAATCACTCAAAGGTCATGCGGCATACGAAAGTGTTAACAAAGGGGAGCTTAAGATGGCTCATTAAGATGAACCAGAACCTACAAAACTTCGAGGCACTGCGAAAAACGCTTTATTGCAAAGATTTCAGTGGGACTGACCCCACGTAAATGCCAAAAACACCATGTTCAGGGAGAGCAGGCCGGAGCGAAAGGGGAGAGAGTTTTGCTCACCAGTTTGCAGAGAGGGGTGAGAAATTTACCTTAAAACTCGGTTGATGGATGGGAAAAAAACTGTCAGGACTGGGCAATAAAAAAAAAAAAATTTCGAAGGATGGGGATTGGAGGGCTGAGTTAGGTTCTGTTGTTAGAAATAACAAGTAAAGGCTAAACATGTCCCCCGACTTGAGGCGGTGGTTTATCTGGCCAGAAAAGGGCAGGGTGCCCCAGCAAAAACTTGATCAGATTATCGTGTTCGCGGGGGTGAAAGGTACCAGACACAGCACAGAAGGCCGGTGGAAGTTGGACTGGGGGGGGGGGTGGACAGAAACGGAAAACGGGGCAAAAAAAACTCAAACGCAGACAAGGGGGGGGGGGGAAACTTGCCACTGGGGCCCCAGACAAAAGGAGCTTCATTCATCGCAGTCGGCTACTTTCACAACCAAGGCTCATCAGCAGCAACCAGGGCCTTTCTCGAAAGGAGCCCTCACATTCTGGTTTATAAACACTTGCGCCCCAAGGCAGCAATAACCATAGAGCACCCGACAACAAAACCCAACCTCTCAGGAAAACCCACTAGGTAAAAAATGTATTGTCAGAGGAATTAGATAATGAGAGGTTTGTTTCCGAAAATGTTCAGAGTGCAGTAGAATTGTAGGAAAAAAGCCACTTCCCACTGGGCGGACATTTCCCCGGTTAGCAATGAAACAAAACATCCGAACCATTACAAAATGACGACACCCGTGGACCTCCCGGAGCATGGACTCATCATGGGTGGGGGCAGCTTGTTTTTAAGGCCGGTGTGAGTGGGGACAAAGGGAATAAGTGGGAAACCGGGTCAAGGCACAGAGAATTTGTTCTATCTAACAGTGGACCAGCTGTAGTGAATGGGGTACGGGGGTCCCACTACGTGTTTGTTTTGACAAGCGGGCTTTACCTTTACCCCCCCCAGTATTCCGATCGGCTTAGTCATTTTCGTGAAAAACCAGGGGCAAGGTCAGTGGACAGGGTAACTAGTGGACAGGAGAAAAAATTTCGGGCCCGTCGTGAATATGGGTGGGATTATAGTTGAAAGTTTTATTGGTGGGGCATTTTGAGAAGAGGTATCTCACAGCGTCTGCCCGTAAAGCCAATATTGAGGTGAAATGCAGGTTTGTGTCTGGCACCATCAAGGCAGCTGTAATGGGCACAGCCAGCCACATGATTTCATCCTGGGCGGAAGCCCTTACTTAGTTTTGGGGAAACCAACCACACCCGATCCTTTGCTAATGCAAGGGGGCCTACTACAGGCCAGAGAAGTGAAAGGGGACAGCCCCTGATTCACGGAGCCCCACGAGAGCTCAAAACCAACACCCATGTCTTGCGATGAAGAGGATGGAAGCCTCTAAAGACAGTGGGAAGGTTATTTTACAGAGGCGTTCATACGCCTGTCAGCCCTGGTAAGAGCCCTAAAAAAAAAAAAAATAAAGGTTTTACAGCCCGGCGTACGTCTCCTGATTTTTTTATTTTATCGGAAGGATTACTTCTTTTGTCGTTCGGGAATTAGGCCCCCCGATGGTATTTAAATCCCTCAAGGGAGGGAAATACTGACAAGGGAGAAGGAACATATGTACGTTCTTCAGTCAACCGGCAAAAACAGTTACGCCCTGTTACGGCGATGTCTGGAGGCAAGCCAGTCAGGAAAACTGTTTCCAAACACACAAGGGGAAGCCGCACAACCATCTGGTAATCATATATTTACCACGCGCCGCCAGGAAAATTCGTGGGCGAAGGAAACACTTGAGAGGGAGGAGGAAGGGCGACCAGTCATGTTGCAGTCGCCAGGAGGAAATCACCTGGCGTGACCCTCACGATCCAGGGCTTGCAAAGATTCTCAAGGATATGGAGATGGGTCTATATGATAATGCTAATTATGACCGTGATTAGATCGGGACGTAGATCTAGATACGGACCAGTATGAAACACAGAGATTTCAGTGATTTAGCACGGATTCCCGCACTTGAAAGGGGGGACTTAAAAAACAAAAAATGTGATTGGATGCTGCACTGTAATTCTGTCTTTTCCAACCGGCCCGATTCTGTTGTCGTCTATTTTTTGTATTTCCGGGCCGAATCCTGTTCTTTTATTTTGAATTATCATCATTTTATTTCTACTCATTTGAATATATATTGTGTTTGGTATTTTTGAGGAGGAAAATTAAATGAGGTCGTTTTATAATGGTAGGTTTATTGTACATTCGACCAGTTTTACTTTCTTTCTGATTTTCCGCGATTTCGTTGTTTACGAAATAAATCGCCAATTTCCGGCACTGTCCCCTTCCTTTTTCCTTTCCCTTTCTTCCTCTTACTCCGGAACGGTATTGACGAGTCCCGGAAGCACGCGGCCGTCAGGTAACGTGACGCAATTGTAGCCACGCGGGTTTTTCGCGATGATGCGTAGGAGTGGCCCCGGTGTGTTATAAATAGCCAGTTAAACGGCGGCCCAGTTCTCTATCGTAAGAAAAATATTTGTCTAGAAAACTACGTAATTTTATCGTCTTTCTCCTCTCTCCCACTGTGGGGAAAAACAGCGGATGAATTGGTTATGTAGAATTTATTAATCGTTTTATTTATTAGTGGGTCTTTAGAATTCCACGCCCGTAGTTTAATTTCTTCGGGGACATTAAAACTTAAAGTTTTAAACGCCAAAGCGCCATCCATTACTAAGATAGATCACTTTTCTTTGTAGAACGATATAAAATGTAAACAGTGTGCTTATTCTTTTTATGATTTTGGCAGTAGATAGGAGTGTGTGAAGTTGTGAGAAACACGTGTGATTGCGCATATTTGTAGAATGTTTATGTAAAACCACCATTTATTTCTGGGTATTTACTAATGTAAATTTTATGGGGAAATCCCTGGCGTGCAGATCGTTAATTTTACTGAGCCTAAAATGTGAGAAATATTGTCGGAAGGTTCAGATTTACGTTGTAAGTGAATTAATACTGGCTTAGGGGAGGAAACTATTCCTATAGTAGCGAGATTTAATTTTAATTTTGGAGCAAACCGGGAAACCTCAATGGGTAAATGTTAAAAAAAGGGAGACCCCGGAATTTCGGGACAAAAGAAGTTAACCCGAGTTGGAAAATGTTGACACGTGGGTAGCCACGCGTAACAAATAGATAAGAGAGGCAAGACAGGTCGGGAGGTTCTGTTTACTTACCTGGCGGATCGGATTTAGATGAGAGAGAGAGGGGGGGGGGAGGAGTGAGAATGAAGAGGACAACGTGAGTAAGGAATATTAAAACTATTTTATGTATCGTTTTTTTTTTTTCAGAACGAGAGAAAAGAGGGAGGAGAGGGAGATTTAAGTGCCACGGGGGTAATATTATTTTTTTGTATTGTTGTAATGACGACGAGAGCTCGAGCCACGTGGGTACTCCCATATTAATTTTTGTATTGTTTTGTACATGACGAGGGGGGGGAGTGAGCCACGTGGGCAATATTATTTTATAGTATTGTTGTAAATGACGAGTGAAGGGGAGTTAGGTTAGAGATGCTCCCCATAGGTTTGGAATTGTTAAAACAATAGACCCCTTCGCACGCCCACAACGCAATCTTCTTTTAAACCCTCAAAAAAAATAAAAATAATAAATCAGCGAGTCACGCGCGGAAACAGTGGGGGGAGCATAAATTTTGGAATCAAATAAAATTATAGTCACGGCAAAAGAAGACATATCTCAACAGGGTCAGTTTTTTTCCTCCCTCTCGTCCCTGCCTTTCCGTACTCAAACCTTATCGTTTTTTTTTTTTTTTTTAATTTTTTTTCTCCCTCTATTTCTCTCCCATTTTTTTTTTCAGTTGAGCAAAAGAAAATTACCCTATTGGTCTCTGGCAGTGCATTCAGCCATTTAAACTCCTCAATCCAACTTAATTCTAATACAACCCCACTCCCTCCAATCCTTTGAAACATGGCTGCTACCCCCGTGGAATTTTTTTTTTTTTTTTTTTTTTTTTTTAGGGTTTTTTTTTATCATACAGCCGAGAGCATCGCTTATTAATAGTCCTCTAGCAACGAAGGAAGGCAACGCAGGTGGCCGTGAGACTGGGTTTTAATTTCGGGTATAACGTCAGGGTTGGCGTACAGCCGGAAAAGGCAAGGCTGTGGGTTTTCCTATAACTCCGGAGCGGGTTAAAAGAGGGAAGCTATTCAGCAGCAGAGAAGTTTTCGACAGTTAATCAAGTACCTCATGCTTGATGCCTGAACTTCATCATCATCATTGCAGAATTCAGGAACAGGTGATAGGGTTATCATACCTGGGTCGTGAAGGTAACGAGAGAAGAGCGTAACGGAGACGCCGCATCATCAGTCGTCGAGTGTTGGAGAGACACTGAGACCAAGGGCGAGAGAGAGAGAGAGATAGAGAGAAGAAGCGGGAAAATAGACAGGACCAGTAGGGTCTGTTCAGTATCCTTTGAAGGATAGACACTGGGCCATTGTGTTACTCCAAGTCTATTATTGTAGCATTTCCAGTGGTGTTAGATAGCGGCGCATATCGCCTAACAAGTGGAAAGCGGTGTAGACGTTCGTTGAGGAAGAGTCAACCAGACTGAGACAGTAGAATCTTATTTGTATTAGAGAGTGGAGGCTAAAGTGGACAGCCCCCACAATAGTAGAGTTATTTAATCACTAATCATTTTATTGTTCCTCAGCAGGGTGACAGAAAGAGTGAATGTGATTTGGGTTTTTTTTTTCCAGTGTCTATCTAATCTAATTGGTACGTTGTTTTCAGGCCGTGCAACAGTGCACGCTATCGACTGACTTGATGACGTATGATGCCATTTTATGTTTTTCTTGTATGTAAATAAATATATACATATATTATTTACTGGATCAGCTTCTATTCTATACTATACCTACATGTGGTCTGTATAGTGGTGTCTGTGGTCGTTTTTATACACCTTATCTCCTTGTGTTTAAAGGTAGCTAGAAGGAGTGAGATTATAACTTTTTCTGAAGTCACGAAGCGGCAAGGGGAGAGTCAACTCCTGGTTCTATCCCTTGAGTCAATAGTCTCATCTGTCCACAGGCATGCCATTTTTCATCTGAATTCTATCTTCTCAGACTTTCTCATACTAGGGGTCTTGCTTTCATTCAGGCAAATCTAAAAACTTAAAACCACTTCGTGACAATATTGCATATCTGTGCATTTCATACGTAGCAAAAACTAAGGTTTTTTTTTGTTTTTTTTTTTTTAAATAAAGTTTTGCCTCGTTTTGGTTAGGCGCGCCCCGTTCAACCTAGTCGGTTATATTAGGGCGCATGTCCAAATATAAAAGACCCTTAGGTCTGAGATAAGTCTGCATTTATTATATAAGGGGGCTGCTGTAAAACTGGTTAGGAACGAACGAACGAACTTTATTTTCAAAGGGTTAAGAATTGGGCTTGTAAAGGAATGTAAAATGTAAATTAAAAAAATAAAATGATATAGAATGAGTTTTACAAATTAACATATACAGGAAACACGGGACGTTTCGGAATTTACCATTTGTCAGCCACAGTCACAAACAGGCGACAAAGAAAAATATAGAAAGGTCAACAGGCAAAGGTAATGGACACTGTAAATACGTGGAACAAAATGAATTTATAAAAGGATATGATGTGTGATGCGGAAAGATGAAAAATTTTAAAAATACGGAACAAGCGAAAAAGAGTATCAACTCAAGAAATGCCACAAAGAATGAAAATGGAAAATAAAGTAACAGAGCAAAATATTATCTTTACGAAGATATCCATTTCATAGTCTGCATTTATTAACAGTCAGGTCATCAAAAGTGTGACTGTGTAAAAATCTTATTATTTCCATATTTAAAGTTCTTAAGAAATCCAGCTGAAACGTTTAATATCTCATTGGAATGGAGGATTTTGTTTCGCAGCCGCATGCTTCCGAATGCGATACGTTTCTTGTTTCTGGTGAAGGGTGATCCCGATACGTTTCTTGTTTCTAGTGTATGATTCATTTGTGAAATTTCCTCCGGTACCAGTTTTCATTTCTTTTTGTTTTTTATTTTGAACTTACTATTATCCGTTTCACAGTAACGCCCTTCATTATTTATACACTCTGAAATTAAAAAACATCAATACGCAATTACAGTGAAATATATACACAGTGGGATTTTCGCCAGTGCTAAGGAGTTCGTGCACTGTGTTGAGATCCTGTTAGTGTGATCTAAGGGAGGAGATCGGGCCACTGATGGATTTATCCGTGTGCAATGAAGGTAATCCTTCAAACCAAACCAGACCCATGTGCCAGAGAATGAAGAGGCAGGCTCAAACGAGCTAACTTTGTGGCCCAGAAGAAAAATTATCAAAAATACCATGCAAGCAAGCACAGAAAATACCAGCGAGTACGATTATCCCACTGTGGAAAACAAGATGCTTTTCTGAGCTAAAATCTGATATTCATGGCATTGAAAGTAAAGGAACACAGACAGACAAATAACGAAATTGTATAGCAACCAAGTATACTGACCAAATGTTTCCAGCAATGTTCTGGACACATGCATACACTGATTGTTCCGCAAAAAACACAATTGACAGTGGTGGGGAAAAAGGGGGTGGGGGGGTGGGGGTGTCTGGCATCCTCATTAAATGAAAGAATCCACTCTGTGGCATTCGTCACTTGCAAATACTACAATAACTTCAATGCTGAAGTGGAAGCCATGAAACAGGCAGCGGAAACTCTTATTGAGTACAAAGCACATGCAGAAAAAAACAAATAGTGCTCCTTTGCATCCGACTGACATAGTGATTGGAACGCTGATCTCTCCCGGCAACGGTGCTGAGTTCGAATCACGGTACAGACACGCTCCAATCTACCCGGCTGTAAATGAGTGTATCACATTGAGTTAGAGAAGGAAAAGTAAGTGAGGAATGGAATTGATCACCTCACCTCTCGAACACGTTATTTCCCTACGGCAGTATCTGCTATGGGGGCTACCTTTTTACACATTACAGATGCCCATATATATGTCTTCCTTATATGACCACCAGCTATGCACAATGCTACAGTATATGCCTACATATGCCGAAGTTGAACCTCTTTCTGTGAGGCTAATTACACCCTCATTGACTCTTGAAATCATCCACACACTTCCAAGGATTCCCCCCGGGGTGAAGCATGTTGAGAAGAGCACATGACAGCAAACCTCACCATGAGAGAGCTCGAGGCAGCCATTGTATCCCTTAAGCAAACAAAGTCACCTGGAAAAGATGGGGTAACAAATGACATGCTAAAAGGGTTAGAGCCTATTGCCAAGAAAACCCTCCTCAAGATTATGAACTGTAGCTGGAAGCGTGGAATTGTGCCACAGATCTGGAAAGAAGCAGTACTAGTTCCAATTCTCAAAAAGGATAAAGACCAAATGGACCATAACAGCTATAGACCCATCTGCCTTCTAAGCTGCACGGGAAAGCTTATGGAGAAAATGATAAATATCAGATTAAGTTGGCACCTCGAAGGATAACAAATTCTACTGCACCAACAAGTAGGCTTCAGGCAACACAGGTATACAGAGGACCAAGTCACCTACATTGCACAGGGAATCGAAGATGCTTTCCCAGAAGGAAAGCACACTTTAGCGGTCTGGGTAGACATGGAGAAAGCATTTGATAAAGTTTGGAAAAATTGGCTTAGAGTTAAAACGCTTAAATATGGAGTCGGTGAAAGAATGTAAAACTGGGTCAGTCATTATCTAACAGACAGAACAGCAAGAGTGCAAGTGCATGGACAGTTTAGTAAAAAAAACAACAATGGAGCAGGGAGTCCTACAAGGTGGGGTCCTTTTCCCTATACCAGTGTTTCCCAAACTTTTTCAAGTCACCGCCCCTTTGGCTCCCAGGGAATGTCTCCAGCGCCCCCTGTATTTCCTCACAGTACATAACAAACTATAAAGAGTGAAATATAAGAGCAACTACTAATTTAAAATAGTGACAACTAATTGCTCTATTTATTACATTATAATATGAAGCTATATATACGCTTATTTATTAATTTAATTTAAAAAGAAAAACTTAATTATTTAATCCAGTATAACAAACAGCAGTATACGAGAGTATATTAGTAATACTAATAAACATACTTCATTAATCTTTTAACTTCAGTGAGATGGATGTGCCTGGTGCAGTGATGCTAGCTTCTCAACATCAGGCTGAAAGTTACTCAGAAGGAGTCTCAGATCCCCACGTTCAGTAATTTTCAGTATGTTTCTTTGCTTCGAAAGAAGTTGGACAACCGCGCTGAAACCACGCTCTACTAAATACGATGTTGGAAAAGCAATACAGAACATCTTAACCTTTTCCCACACTGCAGGATAGCGTTCAGAGATTTCTTTCTGCAACCAAAAGTCTTGATATAATTTTTTGAACATTTGCAAGCTCAACGTCATTTTGCAGTGATATCAGTTACTCTTCTATCCTTTCTAGTTCCTCACTGCACATGTCCAGGAATGGATTTATTATCCAATCTGGAATAGTGATCAAAAGAAGATCCTGAAACCTCTGAGACATGTCCTTATGCATCATCTCTAGGTGTGCACAATATACTTGAAGATTATCCTCTGGTATTTTGTCTTTCTCTTCCAAATCTAAGAGGCTGGGAAATTGGATTAGCTCGCGACGGCCAATATTGCGGTTGAATAGCGTTTATTTGGCCAGAAACGTTGAGACGACAGATTTGACTTTTATATGATTAATATAATTTCCTTGCAGTTGTAGATTTATTTCGTTGTGTTTTGTTTTTCTCTTCCAACTCTAAGAGGCTGGGAAATTGGATTAGCTCGCGACGGCCAACATAGCGTTTGAAAAGCGTTTATTTGGCCAGAAACGTTGAGACGACAGATTTGACTTTTATAAGATTAATATAATTTCCTTGCAGTTGTAGATTTATTTCGTTAAACTTTGTGAATATATCTGGCAAATATGCAATGTCATGCCCAGGGCCGTAAATAGGACTTTATTAAGAGGGGGGGGGGGGGGGGGGGTTTAATTTAAAAAACACATTTTTAATGCACTATTTTGGTACCGGTAAAGTATAATTCTCTTACCCCACCGTATATAAGTCCCTGGTCATGCCTGATATTCGTTAGTTCTGTACTGAGCGAAGTATTCGAGTCTTTAAAGAATTATACCACAGTTTCGAAAAGAGCATAAAAGCGTCTCAGACAATTTCCTTTTGAGAGCCATCTGACTTCTGTATGCATCAGCAAGCATTCAAATTGTTCATCATTCTCAGTACAAAGCTCCCGAAACAGCCGAGAATTAAGAGCATGGGACTTAATTTTATTAATCACTGTGATAACAGTATTTAAAGATTTGTGAAGCCGATCACTTAGATTTTTTGCGACAAGATGTTGTATGTGAATTACACAGTGTATTGTAAATATACCAGGTACAGATTATTTTAAGAAAGCGATAAACCTGCGGTAACAACCTGTCATTGATGGTGCCCCATCTGTTGCACAAGCAAGAATGTTAGTAAGCGGAATGTCCTTCTCTTTGAAAAATTGCTCAACTACACGAAAAATGGACTCCCCTTTCGTATCTGTTACTAGTTGCCTCGCAAATAACAACTCCTGAGCCAAGCTTTCATCTTTTACGAAGCGAACATACGCAAGAAGCAAAGATTCGTTGCCCGGTAAAGTTGACTCATCCAACTGCAATGCAAATTCTGTTGTCCTAAGTATGTTGTACAAGGTATCGTCAACATTCTCAGCCATTCCGTATATTCTTCTTTGAACAGAGGTATTGCTGAACAGAATCGCCTTAATTATTTGTTCAGGTGACCTATGCATAACTGTACTCACAACCTCCCTTATAGCTGGCAGAGTCAAATTGTCTCAAATTGTGTGAGGATTTCCAGATTTAGCTATCAGCAACGAAATGTTGTATGAAGCTCTTAAACCATCACAGTTTTATTGTGAAGTGCTGGCAAACATGTCGTAAACAGTTTTCTGTTTTTGAAAGTTTTCACGAAGTACCTGAAAATATGCCAAGCTTTTGTCTGTTTTATCAGAGCGCATTTGTTTTTCAATTGTTCAAGAAGTCTTGAAGGTTTCATTGCCTCATTTGAAAAAGAACTCTCACATAACAGACACATTTGCAGCTGTTGGTTATATAGTGCTTGAATAAATCCACATTTCAGATATTTAACGCTGTATTGTCTGCACTTTTTTTTTGGTTTGTTCTACTTGTGCTATATTTGTTCTGGATTCTTGAACAAAGAATTAATTTTACAATTTAGCAGCTAGAAAAATATGCGTCAAGTCTACAACGAAAACTGGTTTAAGAAGATTCGAGAAAGTTTGTTGGTTTTGCACATAGGCGGCGGCAAGATGCAATAGATAGGAAACGTACGTCGCATTATATCAACCCGCTACTAGATTCAAAACTGTAATATAAATAAATTGTCTTTATCTCTAGACGGGGACCTAATTAAGCAAGTTAAGGAGCACAGTCTGTTGGGTATGATCATAGACTAGAAATGTCTGTGGAATTTTGTTCCTTTGGGATGTAGACTCCGTTCGCCTTTCTCCATTCTTTGCTTACAAGCTGGGTTTTCCACGCATTTTTCAGTAACCGGAGCAGTCGTTTGAGCACCTCAGGTCATCTCTTATACACAACATATGGGACACCATTAGGACCTGGAGCTGACTTACACCGTGCTTTCTGGACAATGCTTTCTACTTCTTGCATTGTTGGGGGCTTGGTGTTGAATTCAGCTCCTGGCTTACTAGGCCATCTAAGGCCTGCCATGCTGCTGAGCGGCTCATCTTTGCGACCATCTGAATAGGTCATTCTAAGGTGTTCTTCCAGGTCTTTTTTCCTGATGTTTAGCGTTCCTGACCGTGGCTGCTCAAACAGTTCTTTGGCGAACTTGAAGGGCTCCCTTAATAATCTTTCCATATCCCTCCGTGTTTTCCTTCTCTTCCTGCACAACCTTTCTGCTCTACAAAGGGCATTGCGTTGGCCTTTCAGGTGCTCCCAAACCTGTCGTAACCCTTCCTTCCCTGTGACCACTGCGTTCTTGAACAGTTTCCGGGCATGCTTCTTCTGTTTCCCGATCTCTTCTATTCTGATTTGTCTTCTACTTTTTTGTGGTGGGTTACTTTCCCTTGCCTCCCTGACTCCAAACACTTTGCGACAGTGAAGATATATTATGTCGCCGAAGATTTCCAGCGTCCTCTCTAAAGTTATCTGCTTCAGGTTGTTATCCAACTCTTTTGACAAGGCTTCGTCCAGCTGTTCCAAAAGCCCTTTTGCTCTTTTCCCGTCCAAGACGTGTGTGAGATCATCATCAGGCAGATCAACTTAAATATTCTCTGCACTGTGGATTGACTCCTGGCTGAGTTCGTCTAACGTCTTACCCGTCGAAGCAGAGCGCTGTTGATCAACAGAGCGCTGTTGATCTCACACTGATGACCTCCCACACCCCTTTTTCGTTATGTGGATTCTCATGCCTTTCTGTGTAGAGAATCTCCTACAGGTACATGGAAATTCCAGTCGTTGTTCACAACTCAAAGTCCGTGTAACTTGTCTGGTCGATTCCAATAAGTCACTGGTGGATTCATCATTCTCACCCACCCCCTTTCGGTGAATTCCGGGGACATCTATCACTTCTGAGTTTTATGGCGATTGTATACGGCTTACGGGGTGCCAACCCGGTCAGCCGGTTCCTGGTCTTTCCCAGTGTCATCTGTCTTTCCAGAGGTCCATCGGTCTTTTCCCGATTGTCAATGGTCTGACCATGTAGTTGTGATAGGAAACTCTATACAGAGCGATACAACAGGAGGCAATCTGATCATCAGAAGGTCAAGTGTTTCAGCCCTTACAACGCAACGATAAACTCAATGTATTGCGAACTTAGAAAAATTTTGCAATTTGCTGGATGTTTCCTGTGCCGCAGGTGGGGCTAAAGTTTATTGTCCCGAGATCCATAGCCCATTGTGGTTGTTCCACATCCAGCATGATGCCTTTTCCGCAGTTTCACTGAGCCTCTTCAGTGCCTTTGTTCTCGACTATCCCCTGAGCCCCAATAGTGTCAATAGACTATACACTGAGGCAGCCACGAGCCCTCTTGCACCCACCTCAACAGCCATGACCCTTGCAATGAGCCCATCGTGTCTCGGGTCCGCGGCCAGATCATTATACTTTACCGCTTTGAACGCACGTTGCTCGTCCAATCCGGATTCAAATTGCACGGTCAGTTCAACCAATATAACCTGATGCGATGATGAAGAATGCAGCACTATGGCCGTCTTCTAGATTTTCTGATACTCTCTCGATATGCCCCTCGCCCAGGTAGGTCTACCGCCATCTCTCAGTCATATGCACAGTCAAGACGAGATGGTAAACTGCTATCTGGTGTATTCGGTTTGTGGTGTGCTGACTATCCTGCACTCAGAAAGTATGTATTTGCGGTGCTCGGCCTGACTTTGCTATTCGCCTTCACTCTTGCCAGGTCTATTGTCGCAGCCAGCTCATTTAGCACTTTGTTGTGGTGCCATGTGTATCGCTCTTGCCCTAATGACACCTTGCAAGCTGACAGCACGTGCTCAAGTGTCTGCCTCCCACGGCACAGGGGGCACTGATCTTCATCCGACTTTCCCCATCTCATAAGGTTTGTGGCAGATGGCAGGAGGTCATACATTGATCTAATAATGAAGCTGAGCCTAAGAGGTGCAATCTGCCATATATCATTCCATGTCAAGGACCTTTGCAGGGCTCCTTCCCATGTAGTCCATTGGCCTTGTTGAGCCTGCTGCACCGCTTTAACTACCCTCTTGTCATTCTCAGCTTCTCGTATATCCTGAATTACTGTAGTGGTTTTTGATGTTATTGTGTGGTTGCTATGTTACCTAGTGTACTGGATGAGGTCAGCTGTGAAGGCTCCTGAAGATAAAAGTTTATGTGAGTTACAGAATGCCTTTCTGCTACCACTTACGACCTCAAACAGACTTATTCTGCTATTATATATGTTAGCTACGTTTAATGTCTAGGGTAATAAAATGTGATGTGTAGGTAATTAAATACACAGACACACACATGTAAACACTAAGTCTAATACTAATAATAAGCTCTATGATCAAATCAACTAACACTGGCTTTAGAAGTTAAATTTGATAATTTTTTGAATTTATTTAGTCCTGAACCAAATTTTCTTCTGGTCAGGACGTATGAAACAATATGTATTTATCAATAAAAGTGCATATATATATATTGCATAATCAAAATGAAATTTTTGTACATAGATATATGTTTACATTGGTTAATATTGACGCTAACTACAGTGTCTTTGGAAAACTAGCACTGGATGTCTAGTCGGGGTGGTGTCATCATGCCCGATCTCTGTTTACACGAGTCATTGTCTTTGAAATATTGAACTGAAGTATAGTTTTTCTACCCCAGGATTGTGTTTAGTTATTTATTTATTTGGGGAAGAGTTTGATGAATCCACAACAGGCCAGGTTTTCACTTATCTGGCCTGTGACGATGCAGTAAAGAATTCAAGTGGCCCACTCCTCACAGTAGCTGGAGTAAAATGATAGGCTTCTTAGGCATCCACTCTTGGACCTCTTCAAGCATCTGGCACTAGCACAGTGCCAGACCAGAAACTCTGAAACCAAAATTTGTGCCATGTGTCAACACACTGCCTACTGCACCAATTTTACACACAACAACGAAAAAACATTACAAAGATCGGGTCAGATCTCTCTGACCAACTCAGCACATCTCACCCAGGTGGTATCAAATAGCACCAGTTTCCCATGACTGCATTGCATCCGAAATATGTTCAATAGTCTCCTCTTCCATCCAATAAGGTGGGTGATATGTTCCCACTGATCTCAAATATAGATCTGTCTTCTCTAGTCTTGGATATGTTTTCCTATACTATTTATTTGCCTCTAGGCCCTGGGCTGTCGCTGGGGACCTAGAATAAGCACTCACTTGTCGTAATCATTTTTCATGACATGGCAGTAACAATCACTCAAAATATCTGTATTGAACATAACAGTATCATCTAAGGTTTATCTGACAGATTAAGATGGGGCTATCAAACTAGCTAGTTTTTATTCTCCTAAACTTATTATTAAGAAAAAAACCTACATTTTTCAAGGTTCGTTTTGAAATTTGTTTTTGTGCCCTAGTTCACGGCATTTGCCGCTATATTCAAACTAAAAGGACTAATTACCATAGAATCGTCCAAGATACGTCTGTTTCTAACAAGAGCTAAGGTCGTTTTTTGTCCATTTCCTTACATTGTGTCAACTAAATGCGTAATTTTTCTTTAAAAAAAACTACAAATTGCGTCTTCTAGACTTTAGATTCAAACACGTGTTCAGACCGTCACATTTTTTTCTTTTATCTCCGTTTCCACCCCGTCTAAAAGGATAGTCCGTTTAGTCTGCATGTTCTAACTAGTTAGTTTCAATGGCGCTAGAAAACGCTGGCGTAGGTGAAGAAGCCGCGGCATATCTTACCTATATTTTTATCCCTACATGTTATTTTACCTGTTATCTTTTTAAATGGAGGAATTTTAACGTTGCATCACTGTAATTTCACCACAATTACCATGATTCTGCGATCCCTGCTTGATGCCTTGGACCACCAGCAGATGTCTCCATGGCCAAATCCCCGTCTATTCGTCTATGCGTACCCGATTACCTCCTTTAAGCTTGAGCGACTCTTGGGCAGCATCAACAGCTTCTTCCACTTTCCACTTCCTTCCCGTTTTCAGTGTGGGCTGAGTGGACGTAACCACGCCATCTGCTGACTCGCGCAGCATCATTATGAGCCTTGCCTTTCCCACTTTGTACTCTTCAACGACTGACTTGAAAGGAAGCACAAGCTTTGACTCTTTGCAGTAGAGTGCTGCGTCTGAAAGACCTGATGGTACCCCTAGCCATTTTCTCATGAACTTGTTGACCTACTGCTCTATAGCTTCCACTGTATTGGTGCTTATTTCATATATAAGCAGTGGCCACAGCAGTCTAGGTATCAACATGAACTGGAGGCACTGTGACGTATAATGGAAAGAGAGCCTACAGTAATCTGTCAGGCTTTGTAATCCCGTTAGCGTTCTATGATTTGCTAGCAAAACCATGCATTTTTCTTCCTGTCTTACACACTCACTTTATTTTTCATCCACGCCCCCTTTCTTTGAACATAATCAAAAGTTGTTTACAAACTTTCGTGACCTGCCAGTCATAACAGGTAGCGAATCAGGTTTGTTTACCTAAGTCTTCTCACGCGAGCTTATCTGTCAATCATACGATACATGACAGACCGCACGTGAATAACATATAATCTTTTGAAGTTCGTACTCAGGGGAGTCAGAAAAACCCCTGGGCTCTTTGATCTCAGAAGCGGGCATTCGTACAGAGAAAATCTTTGAGAACCCCGTTACACGGATAAAAGTCTTTTGATGACGGTTGAAACCTCGCCAGAAGGCCGACCGTAAACTTTTATCTGGGGAACTCTGTTCTGATTCTCCGGTACACACAATAGTGTGAAAAGTAACATCATCTATAGATCAGAGAAACTTAGTGATATATAAACTGTGTTTTCTTAATCCTGCTATCAGTTGTCACTCAGAATTTTTGGATAGTCTAAGCACGTAGTTCTAGAACCATTGTGGGAAATATGTTAATGGCATTCGTGGAGATCTTTCATTCTGATTTTCTGGTAATAGAAATTAGTGTTTACGTCTTTAAAAGAATTACCTTTTACCAATTAAAAGTGTTAAGCTTTTGCCATTATAATTTACTTAGAGTTCTAGCTGTTAAAACCAGTGAAATAAAATAACGCGTAGCTATTTTATACCAGATGTTCAGTTATAATGTTAATTTGCACCACCTGCTTTCTCACACAAGAAGAGACGGTTTTAGTTGACTGATTAATATGCTAGGCGCGACTGATAGTGACAGAAAAGAATTCACGTTATATTTCATTTTGTGTATTTATTATAAGTGCCTATTATTTAATACCATACGATGACAAACAGACGCCGACAATTTAATAGCTATTAACGACAGGCGATATTTATGTAAGTGCGCGTATGGATAATTGAATAATGATTAACATTGTACGCTGATCGTTGACCGGGAGCGGTAGGGGAAGAGCTGCATAACTCAACCAAACCTACACTCGCTAAGCCCCTCGCTACACTCGATAGGATAGCTTAAAAACACCTGTGCCGTTTAACTTTAATCAGGACTGACGGAGTGGATAAGGCATCGTCTTGTCCCCGTCTGTGTGCATATATATATATAACTATATAGAATAGTAGCATTTTTCCATAAATGTTTCTTTATTCCTAGCAGACCTGATCACAAGGGCGTCCAGCGGTCTTTTTTTTACTGATTGGTTAATGTTGTCTTTTCTTGGCTTGTGCGTCATCAATTTCATTTGTGAGCAAGGAGTTGCCAACGATACATGAGAAACATTTTAACTTGTAAATTTAACTGGACTTACAAAACCCATCAATATTTTTTTTCAATTTTATCAGCCCACTGGGTTGTGGATAAAATAACCTTTATCCCCGACTTCTGACAGTCGTATTCAAGTGTAGCATCCAGAATTTACGCTGTTTCAGAATCGGCACTCTACCATAGAGCCAGCCGATAGGATTACCATCATTTATCAATTGTAACATTCTTAGCAACCATATGTTTCCCAATACTGGAAGATTTTCCTCTTTTAACTGGGAACCCCAAGATCACGCTTTTGTATCAACTATTGGCGGTGACATTGTGTTCATCTAGGAAAAACCCACACCAGATTGGCGTTCACCTCGCTAGTCTTTGTCTGACAGAGGATGGACTGGGGCCAATTTGGGAAATGAAAACCTGACATTTTATATAATCAGGACACATTGCTGAAAAAGGAGGAGGGCGGACTGCATGGAGGCCGTAAGGAGGCAGCCCCTCCACCATGCAAAGGCACAACAGGCCAATCACCTGTTTGCTTTAAACTATGATTCCGAGTAATATAAGAGAGAAAACCGGACTGATTCTAAAGGCGACGAACTGGAACGGACTACGGACTACGACTTATGGAACTTGGAACACAAGAAGTATAAATGGGAAAGAAGAGGAGCTGGTGGAAGAGATGAGGAAAGCAAAACTAGAAATCCTGGCTATTACGGAAACAAAGAAAAAGGGACAAGGAGTCATGGATCTCGATGGCAACACGCTGCTATACAGTGGTGTACCCACATCTGAAAGAGCTAAAGGGGGCGTGGGTTGCATTGTGGCCAAAACCAGAAAGATAGTATCAAGGGATTGAACTTTGTCTTGGAGCGCATTATGGTTGTAAAACTAAAAGAAGGAGAAACCATAGTCAACCTGGTCATAGTGTATGGGCCAAATGAGGATGAGAGAGCAGAGGTCAAGGAGGAATTCTTCGAGCTACTTCAAATGACAGTGGATGACTGCCTAGATGAAATTATCATGCTCGGAGATTTCAATGCCAGAGTTGGAAATGACCATGCTAGATGGGGTAGAGTTATCGGAAGATATGGAGAAGATACTCTCAATGACAATGGAAAGCGACTCCTTAGATTCTGCAGTGAGCAGAATCTGATCACTACCAACACAAAGTTCCCCCATAAGCGCATATATGCATACACTAGTTGTGAACCAACAAAGAATGAGAAGTCAGTGATCGACTATGCCACTCTTAGGAAGAGCTCATTCAAATATGTCCGGGATGCTAGAGTCTGGAGGGGGCCAGAGATTGGAAGTGATCACTACCTGCTTACAATCAAAAGAACAACTGAAAGAGTTGCTCAGCCTAGGAACTGCCAAACATCACGCAAGAAACCAAGTAAACGAACGGAAGAAATGAGCATTAAGACCTACACGCTGAGAGAGCCAGAAATTAAGACCAGATATCAGGGGCTTATTGCTACAGCGGTGAGAAACACAGAAGAACAACCTGATGACTTGGAAACCCTCTGGCTTAAATTCAAGGACATCATAAAGACAACTGCTGCAGAAGCATGTGGTGAAGCCCGACTTGGGAACAAGAGAAAGAGGACACCTTGGTGGACAGAGGAAGTCAAAGAGAAAATAAGAGAGAAGAAAATGGCATGGAAACAATACTTAGGAGCTAAAAACACAGCAGGACAAATAGAGAAACATAGAGAATATGTGACACTCAGAACAGAAGCAAAGAACAAGGTGCTAGCAGCAAAACAGAAGTCCTGGGAAGAATTTGGAGAAAAGCTAGAAAAATATGCGCAAGAAAACCAGAACTTGTTTTATAAGACCCTAAAGAACATGAGGAAGGAAAACAATGCCCTCTCAAATTTATAAAGGACAAGCAAGGCAAATTGCTTACTGCCCCGAAGGAAGTAATGGAAAGATGGAAAGAATATTTCTCAGAACTCCTTAATGGTGTGCAAGGTCAAGCATCAGAAATGATAACCACTAGCACAGAAGAGGAAACAAATGGTAATGAAGATGACATAAAGATGGAAGAACTGAAGGCAGCACTGGAGAGAATCAAGATGAGCAAAGCAGCAGGGCATGATGGTATAACACGGATTCCTAGCAAACTGAAGTACTCAAGACCTAATCTTCACACTCAGACAGCTGAGTGAAAAGGCCCTTGAGTATAAGAGTGAGATTCATCTTTGTTTCATAGATCTGGAAAAGGCATTTGACAGGGTCCCCTGGAGCAAACTTTGGGACTGTTTGGCAAGGAAGAACATTCCAGCACCTCTGATTCATGCTATATAGAGCTTCTACAAGTCTTGCAGAAATTATGTGAGGACAGCAAACCATAAGTCAGAGGAGTTGAGGACCACCACTGGTGTAAGACAAGGCGATATCCTGTCACCTTATCTTTTCATACTCCTCATGGACGATGTTATCAAGTCATGAAGGAGAGAACAAGAAAGTATTCAGTGGGGTACTTGAAGATGAGACAGGTATGTATTTTAGAGCTGGCATTTGCTGATGATGTTGCCCTGATTGCTAAATCAGAGGCACATCTCCAATCCAACCTGCAAGTCTGGAAGGAAGAGCTGGAGAAGAGAGGGATGGTCATAAGCAGCTCTAAAACAAAATACATGGTGATATCACGAGAAGAAAGAAGACATCAGATTAAGCTGGGAGAACAGGTCCTGGAGCAGGTCGACCACTTTAAATATCTCGGAGCTATTATAGACCGAAAGGGAGGCATCTGTGACGCTACACTGTAGTTCTGACTTTTAACAGGCCCGATTCTGTGGTTCTATTTTGAATTTTCACCAGTTTTATTTTCTTCTGATCACGCGATTTTCCGTTGTTTACGGAAATCGCTATTTTCGGGCACGCTTTTTCACCATTTTATTTCTTCTCATTTGAATATATATCGTGGTTGGTATTTTTTTGAGTGGATAAATTAAGTGGGTTCGTTTGTGATGGTAGGTTTATTTTGTTCTGGCATCAGCTTTGCCCTCTTCTGAATTTTTCGCGATTCCCGTAGATTCCATTGTTTACGAAAATAATCGCCATTTCCGGCACGCGATATGACGAGGCCGGAAGCACGCGGCCGGAAGCACGCGGAGTTTGCGTGGGTTGATAGTATTGATTTTTCTGGCGCTCCCATTGGTCCGGGATTTGCGTGGGAAGGGAAGTCCGCGTGGGCGGTTTCTCTTGTATATATTGAGACAGAAAACGGGGATTCGGTCTCTATGAAAAATTATTGCCTGGCCGTAGGACGTCGTAATTATCGTTCTCCACCGTGGGAAAAACAAACGATAATCGGTATGTAACTATTTTATTAATCGTTTTACTTATTAGTGGGTTTTTCAGAAATTCGCCCTTAGGTAAAGATTAACTTTTCAGTTTTAAAATAAACGATAGTGCCATCCATTATCAATTTTTTTGAAGAACGACGTAAATGTAACAGTGTGCTTATTCTTCCTATGATTTTGGCAGTAGATCGGAGAGTGTGAAGTTATGAGAAACACGTGTGCCATATTTGTAGGATGTTATGTAAAACCACCATTTATTCCTGTATATTTTCTAATGTAAATTTATGGGGAAATCCCTGGTGTGTTCGTTAATTTTTCTGAGCCTTAAAAATGTGAGAAATATTGTCGGAGGGTTCAGATTTACGTTGTAAATGAATTATACTGCTTAGGGGAGGAAACTATTCCTATAGCGAGATTTAATTTAAATAGGAGTAAGCCGGGGAAACTCCTGTGTTAATGGGTAAAAGGATTTCCCTATGTTTGTCAAGTTTGAACACGTGATCGGCCATGCGTAACGGCCATGTAACATGTCAGACGGGTCTGGGCTATTGTTTATTTTACCTGGCAGATTTTAGAACGAGAGAAGGGGAGGATAAGTGTGATTTTAGTGCCACGTGGGATAATAGTATTTCATGTATTATGTGAAGAACGAGAGAAGGGGAATAGAAGAAGGAGTGAGATTGACGAGACACGTGTATAGAATTATTTTATGTATCGTATATGTTAGAGATAAGCGATTTTAGAGTGGGTGTACATGAGTCGCTGTTTCTTTTAATTTCAGCGAGTCTCGGCGAAACAGTGGGGAGCATAATTTTGTCAAATAAAATTATCCACGGCAAAAGACATATCTCAGGGTCAGAGTACTCGAGTATCGTCAGGAGCAAAAGAAAATTTCCCTATGGTCTCTGGCAGGGAAGTCCCTATGCTTCAGCTGGACCGAGGTTTATTTATCATACAGCCGAGAGCATCGCTATTATAGTCTCTAGCAACGGCAGGTGGCCGGGAGACTAGTTTCATTTTGTACAGCCTGAAATCAAGGCTGTGTTTTTTTTTCTCTAACTCCGGAGCGGGTTAAAAGAGGGAAGCTATTCAGCAGCAGAGAAGTTTTTGTCTACAGTTAATCAAGTCCCTCATGCTTGATATCCGAACATCGTCATCACCAAAATCAGGAACAGGTGACAGGGTTACCATACCTAGGTCCTGATAGAAATCAAGAGAAGATCGTAACGGAGACGCCACATCACCAGCCCTCGAGTGTTAGAGAGACACTGAGATCAAGAGAGAAAGGTAGAGAAGGAGGGAGAAAAATAGACAGGACCAGTAGGGTCTGTTCAGTATCCATTTGACGGATAGACACTGAGTCGGCGTTCGAAAAACCAAGTATTATTTTTAGCATTTCTTGTGGTGTAGTTATAGGCGCCTATCGCCTAACAAGTAGAAAGCTGTGTAGCCGTTCGTTGAGGAAGAGTCACCAGGACTAAGACAGTAGAAATTTATTAGTGTTAGAGAGTGGAGGCTAAAAGTTGACAGCCCCACCAAATTAGATTTGGTTTAAATCACTAACCATTTTTATTGTTCCTCAGCAGGGTGACAGAAAGAGCGAATGTGATTTGGGGTTTTTTTTTTTTGTCTCTCAAGTCTCTCAATTTAATTGTTACTTGTTTTCCAGGCCGTGCAACAGTGCACGCTATCGACTGACTTGATGACGTAATATGCCATTTTATGTTTTCCTTGTATGTAAATAAATATATACATATATTATTTACTGGATCAGCTTCTATTCTTTACTATACTTACTCCATGTTGTCTGTATAGTGGTGTTTGTGGTCGTAATTATACACCTTATCTCCTTGTGTTTCAAGGCAGTGAGAGGTGGGGAGACTATAGCCATTTTTTTTAGTCACGAAGCGGCAGGGGGAGATTCAAATCCTGGGTCTATCTCTTGAGCCAATAGTCTCACCTGTCCACAGGCATGTCATTTTCCATCTAAATTCTATCTTCTCAGACTTTCTCATACTAGGGTCTTGCTTTCATTCAGGCACACTCTATAAAATTAAAACTACTTCGTGACAAGTGGGCGGCAATCGTCCGGTGGATCATTCTGTTGAGATCAATTCTGTGATCTATATTCATAGATTGTCTTTAGAAAGTTTTCTGAGAGTTTCTTTAAATATCCCCTAGACTTGAGCTATTAGAACTGATCCAGTTATAAGTTTTTCCACAGGTTACAGTCTAGTAGATTTTTGTGGTAATTTTGATTTATCTGACTTAGTGGTAATTGATGGCATACCGACATATTTTTCTTTAACAGGAAGGTAATTTAGTTTTTGGTAGCTTCTTAACTAAATTTTTTTTCTCAGGTTATTGTTCAGACTTGACGCTAGTCTGAGGTCGGGTTTTTGGAACAGCGGTTAAAGAGGGAGTATTATATATTACGTAACAGGTAGTTCCTTCCTTTTGTTCTCCTTTCTGTCATTTTCTGTCAGTTGTGAACTTAACAGCAGTTTACAGGTAAGATGGCGGATATGGCCAAGTTACGAGCTGCCTGGCGTGAATCTGCTCAGGATATGGGAATGGATAAGGAGGAGACTAAGGCCTACCTGATAAGGGAAACTGATAGGCATAATCAGCGAGAGAAAGAGAAGGAGGACAGGGCAGCCGCCGCAGAAATTGAGGAAAGGCAAAGGGCAGCCGCCGCAGAAATTGAGGAAAGGCAAAGGGCAGCCGCCGCAGAAGCAGCAAAAGAGGAAAGGATAGCCGCCGCAGAAGCAGCAAAAGAGGAAAGGATAGCCGCCGCAAAAGCAGCGGAGAGGCAGGCCGAGATGGAACTTCGGAAATTGGAAGCACAGGAGAAGGCAGCAGAAAGGGAAGCAGTGGAGAAGGCAGCAGAGAGACAGCATGAACTTGCCCTGCGTTCTCTGGAACTGCAGTATCGATCTTCGGAAGGCAGTTCAGCTAATGGAGATTCTCCCGGAGCAGGAGCGACAGACACCTCAGGAAACGGAGGGCCCCGGATGGCAGCCATGAGCTTCCCATTTGACTCGTTCCCTAACGGGAATGAGAAGATTGACGTGTTCCTTGAGAAATTTCAAAGAATGGCAAAGGCATATGGGTTGGATGAGAGTCTTTGGTGCCTGAAATTATCGCAATCACTCAAAGGTCATGCGTATGAAGTTTACAACAAGATGCTCATAGATGACCAGAACAACTTTGAGGCACTGCGAAACGCTTTATTACAAAGGTTTCATTGGACACCCCGGAAATGCCAAACCATGTTCAGGGAGAGCAGGCCGGAGAAGGGAGAGAGTTTTGCACAGTTTGCAGAGCGGGTGAGAAACTACCTAACTCGCTGGAGGGAACTGTCAGGACTGGCAAAAACTTTTGAAGGGTTGGAGGAGTTAGTTCTGTGTGAGCAGATAAAAGCAAACATGTCCCCCGACTTGAGGCGGTATCTGGCAGAGCAGGGGGCCCAGCAACTCGATCAGATTATCGTGTTCGCGGAAAGGTACCAGACAGCACAGGCCGAAGTACTGGGACAGAAACGGAAAAACCCAGACCTGCCAGCCCCGGACAAAGAAGCTTCATCATCGCAGTCGGCTACTTCCCCAGCTCATCAACAACCAGGGCCTTCTCGCAAGGAGCCTCATTCAGGTTATAACTTGCGCCCCCAGCAGCATAACAGAGCACCGACAACAACCTCTCAGGAACCCGCTAGGAACAGGGGAGATAATGAGAGGTATTGTCAGAATTGTAGAACCACTTCCCACTGGACATCCCGGTGCATGAACAAACCCCCAGCTCATCATGCAGCTTGTTTAAGACCGGTGAGATGGACTAAAGGGAATAAATGGGAACCAGTCCAGGCAGAGAAGTTGTTCTCTAACAGTGGACCAGCCGTAGTGAATGGGACGGCCACTACGTGTTTGTTTGACAGCGGGCTTACTTACCCCAGTATCGTCGCTCGTCATTTGGTGAAACCAGGTCAGTGGACAGGAGAAATAGTTGAGATTTGTGGAATTTTGAGAAGAGTGATCTCACAGCGTCTGCTTGTAGCCAATATTGAGGTGAAATGCAGGTTGGTGTCTGGCACCATCAAGGCAGCTGTAATGGCACAGCCAGCACATGATTTCATCCTGGGAAACCCTTACTTAGTTTTGGGAAACCCCACCACACCAATCCTTGCTAATGCAAGGGGGCCTACTGCAGGCCAGAGAAGTGAAAGGGGACAGCCCCAAAGTCACGGAGCCCCACGGGAGCTCAAACATCCTTGTCTTGCGATGAAGAGGATGGGAGCCTCTAAAGACAGTGGAATGTTATTTACAGAGGCGTATTCGCCTGTCAGCCCTGTTCAGCCTAAAGGTCAAACAGTGGTGACGCCTCTAATTTCGGAAGTATCTTCTTCGTCGTCGGGAATTAGGCCCCCGATGGTATTACATCTCTCAAGGGAGGGAAATACTGACAAGAAGGAACATGTGCACGGTTCTTCAGTCAACCGCAAACAGTTACGCCCTGTTACGGCGATGTCTGGCCAAGACAGTCAGACTGTTTCAAAACACTGGGAGGTCGCACCATCTGGTAATCAGTATTTACCACGCGCCGCCAGGAAAATTCGTGGGCGAAGGAAACACATGAGAGGGAGGAGGAAGGGCGATCAGTCATGTTGCAGTCGACAGGAGAAAATCCCCTGGCGGGACCCTCACGATCCAGGGCTTGCCAAGATTCTCAGGGATATGGAGATGGGCCTGTGTGATAATGCTAATTATGATAGTGATTAGATCGGGAGGTAGATCTAGATACGGGCCAGTGTGAAACCCAGAGATTTCAGTGATTTAGCACGGTTCCCGTACTTGAAAGGGGGGACTTATGTGACGCTACACTGTAGTTCTGACTTTTAACAGGCCCGATTCTGTGGTTCTATTTTGAATTTTCACCAGTTTTATTTTCTTCTGATCACGCGATTTTCCGTTGTTTACGGAAATCGCTATTTTCGGGCACGCTTTTTCACCATTTTATTTCTTCTCATTTGAATATATATCGTGGTTGGTATTTTTTTTTTTGAGTGGATAAATTAAGTGGGTTCGTTTGTGGTGGTAGGTTTATTTTGTTCTGGCATCAGCTTTGCCCTCTTCTGAATTTTTCGCGATTCCCGTAGATTCCATTGTTTACGAAAATAATCGCCATTTCCGGCACGCGATATGACGAGGCCGGAAGCACGCGGCCGGAAGCACGCGGGGTTTGCGTGGGTTGATAGTATTGATTTTTCTGGCGCTCTCATTGGTCCGGGATTTGCGTGGGAAGGGAAGTCCGCGTGGGCGGTTTCTCTTGTATATATTGAGACAGAAAACGGGGATTCGGTCTCTATGAAAAATTATTGCCTGGCCGTAGGACGTCGTAATTATCGTTCTCCACCGTGGGAAAAACAAACGATAATCGGTATGTAACTATTTTATTAATCGTTTTACTTATTAGTGGGTTTTTCAGAAATTCGCCCTTAGGTAAAGATTAACTTTTCAGTTTTAAAATAAACGATAGTGCCATCCATTATCAATTTTTTTGAAGAACGACGTAAATGTAACAGTGTGCTTATTCTTCCTATGATTTTGGCAGTAGATCGGAGAGTGTGAAGTTATGAGAAACACGTGTGCCATATTTGTAGGATGTTATGTAAAACCACCATTTATTCCTGTATATTTTCTAATGTAAATTTATGGGGAAATCCCTGGTGTGTTCGTTAATTTTTCTGAGCCTTAAAAATGTGAGAAATATTGTCGGAGGGTTCAGATTTACGTTGTAAATGAATTATACTGCTTAGGGGAGGAAACTATTCCTATAGCGAGATTTAATTTAAATAGGAGTAAGCCGGGGAAACTCCTGTGTTAATGGGTAAAAGGATTTCCCTATGTTTGTCAAGTTTGAACACGTGATCGGCCATGCGTAACGGCCATGTAACATGTCAGACGGGTCTGGGCTATTGTTTATTTTACCTGGCAAATTTTAGAACGAGAGAAGGGGAGGATAAGTGTGATTTTAGTGCCACGTGGGATAATAGTATTTCATGTATTATGTGAAGAACGAGTGAAAGGGGAATAGAAGAAGGAGTGAGATTGACGAGACACGTGTATAGAATTATTTTATGTATCGTATATGTTAGAGATAAGCGATTTTAGAGTGGGTGTACATGAGTCGCTGTTTCTTTTAATTTCAGCGAGTCTCGGCGAAACAGTGGGGAGCATAATTTTGTCAAATAAAATTATCCACGGCAAAAGACATATCTCAGGGTCAGAGTACTCGAGTATCGTCAGGAGCAAAAGAAAATTTCCCTATGGTCTCTGGCAGGGAAGTCCCTATGCTTCAGCTGGACCGAGGTTTATTTATCATACAGCCGAGAGCATCGCTATTATAGTCTCTAGCAACGGCAGGTGGCCGGGAGACTAGTTTCATTTTGTACAGCCTGAAATCAAGGCTGTGTTTTTTTTTTCTCTAACTCCGGAGCGGGTTAAAAGAGGGAAGCTATTCAGCAGCAGAGAAGTTTTTGTCTACAGTTAATCCAGTCCCTCATGCTTGATATCCGAAAATCGTCATCACCAAAATCAGGAACAGGTGACAGGGTTACCATACCTAGGTCCTGATAGAAATCAAGAGAAGATCGTAACGGAGACGCCGCATCACCAGCCCTCGAGTGTTAGAGAGACACTGAGATCAAGAGAGAAAGGTAGAGAAGGAGGGAGAAAAATAGACAGGACCAGTAGGGTCTGTTCAGTATCCATTTGACGGATAGACACTGAGTCGGCGTTCGAAAAACCAAGTATAATTTTTAGCATTTCTTGTGGTGTAGTTATAGGCGCCTATCGCCTAACAAGTAGAAAGCTGTGTAGCCGTTCGTTGAGGAAGAGTCACAGGACTAAGACAGTAGAAATTTATTAGTGTTAGAGAGTGGAGGCTAAAAGTTGACAGCCCCACCAAATTAGATTTGGTTTAAATCACTAACCATTTTTATTGTTCCTCAGCAGGGTGACAGAAAGAGCGAATGTGATTTGGGGGTTTTTTTTTGTCTCTCAAGTCTCTCAATTTAATTGTTACTTGTTTTCCAGGCCGTGCAACAGTGCACGCTATCGACTGACTTGATGACGTAATATGCCATTTTATGTTTTCCTTGTATGTAAATAAATATATACATATATTATTTACTGGATCAGCTTCTATTCTTTACTATACTTACTCCATGTTGTCTGTATAGTGGTGTTTGTGGTCGTAATTATACACCTTATCTCCTTGTGTTTCAAGGCAGTGAGAGGTGGGGAGACTATAGCCATTTTTTTAGTCACGAAGCGGCAGTGGGAGATTCAAATCCTGGGTCTATCTCTTGAGCCAATAGTCTCACCTGTCCACAGGCATGTCATTTTCCATCTAAATTCTATCTTCTCAGACTTTCTCATACTATGGTCTTGCTTTCATTCAGGCACACTCTATAAAATTAAAACCACTTCGTGACAGCATCAAAGAAGAGTTGGCCACTCGAAAAGCAGCAGCTGGGAGACTTTTTCAGGCCATAAATCGAGGATTCCTCAGCAAGAGAGAGGTTGGTAAGAAAACGAAGATGGCTGTATACCGCTCCACCTATGTCCCAGTCTTGACATATGGATGCGAGTCATGAGCAATGACTACAACCCATAAAAGCCAGATCCAAACCTCAGAAATGAGGTATCTGAGGAAGGTGGTTGAAGTAACAAGAAGAGACATGGTCCGCAACCAGACGATACGCCAAAGCCTAAAATCCCATCCGCTGCAGACCCAACTAGAACAGTCCAACTAAGATGGTTTGGCCATGTCTGCAGAATGGGAGAAGATCGGCTACCACGACAAGCATGGGAAACAAAGAGCCAGGGATCCAGACCCCCAGGACGACCCAGAGTCCTCTGGGAGGACAACATTAGACAATCTTTGAAGGACCGAGGACTAAAATGGAACCAGGCCAGGAGGAAGACAGCCGATAGGATAGTCTGGCGCTCTCTCTTCCAAACCTCTACACCTCACGGTAGAAAGGGAACGACTAAGTAAGTAAGTAAGGACACATTGTAATTCCAAGGGATATCACCAAGAGTAGGTAAGAGTGATTGAGTGGCCACTGTATGAAAGAGAGAGTGAATAATTTTTCTTTGTTACAGGGACTTTACCAAAATTGGATTTGCTTAAACTTGTTAACTTTACTGGGTAGCATATAGTAGGAACTTGTTTCTTTACTGTCTATTCTGTAATATAGTGCTAACCTTTGACCTTTGGGTTATTAACTTTTTGGGTTCTTTTCTCCATAGGGGGAAGGCACATTTATTCTGTTATTTTCATATGTATGTAAATCTGATTTTATTTGATCTTTCTTTAGATATTCGATGTTGTCAAGTTTAAATGAAAATAAACAACAAAAGAAACTGACTTTGTGTGTTGGTCAGACCCATACCCAATTAACCGTAGTTTTTCCCGTTTGTGTGTCTTGTTGTCCCATAGCTGTGTGTGTGTGTAGTTAAACTTATATTTATATGTATGAGGAGGGCAAGGTTGTCTTGTACTAAATTATAGTCGTATAGATAGGCTGGAATAGAGAAACTTACTCATTCCAGAGACATATCTTCTCCTTAAGCATTCTTGATTTTGTTTGTTTTTTATTTATTTTATTTATTTAACGTATAAGCACAATTGTGATTGTCCCTATTTACAATGATTTGACAAATGTGATGCCACTTTCTCATATCGGCAGTTGTTCATATTATGTGGAATTGAAAACAATATATATCCTAATTATAACCCATCAGAGATTGAACGGGATATTTTTCTTCATTAATTTAAAAAAAAAATTCTCCTTAAGCTATTCACCCGTGAAATCTATTTCTCACACCTTTTTCTCACGTACTTATCAACATCCACTCTACTCAGACGGGACAAAAATAACTCACAACCTATCTGTACGACAGGCACAACAGTTTGAACTTTCCTAGGAGTCTGCTTTGGTCGATGATCTGTAGTCCTCTGTCTGCCATTTCTATTGTTTGTTGCTCTGCCTTCGAGTCTTTTAATGAGGCATCGTATACCATGCCAAGACTTTTAACAGGTTTCTAAATGACAGTAGGGATTCTTTGGTTGGAAACCATGAATGTGACCTCCGCTATCTTCCCTCTCCTGACTGATAGGCTTCTCGACTTCTTAGGTTTGAAACTCATTCTGCACTAGCTGACTAGTTCATCCAGGCATGCTAACATTCTCTGGGCCTGGAATTCATCTGATGTCAGAATTGTTGTGTCATCCATGAATGTTTTGAGCTGTGTCATGTGACACATTCCACTGAGCTTTGGACCTATCGCCACTCCTTCAGCCGCATTGAGGATTACCAACATGAATAGTATCGGAGAGATGGTATATCCCATCGCAATTCCGACTTGAAGGTCAATCCACTTAATTTTGTACTCTCTGGTTGAAAATCTGACAGAGAACCCTGCGAAATACAGCTTCAGCATTGCTGCAATTTCGTGTGGAACATGGTACATTTCCAGTGCCTGCCACAACATCTGGTGTGGAACGGCTCCATGAGCATTTGTTAGATCCAACCAGCTTACATGGAGATTTGTTCTGTCAGACTTTGCCCTTTGAATTGCTTCCCAGATCATTGTAGCATGCTCTATACACCCTGGTGTACCTGGGATACCTCTTTTCTGGATGTTAATGTCAATGTACTCATTTTTTCAGGAGGTATATGGTGAGCCTTTTAACCAGAGTCTGTGTGAAAACTAATAATTAACTACATTCATAAAATATCTGCATTCCCATGTAATGAAGTCTTGAACACTACTAATAACTCCCTATTTCATTTCATATTATATTTCCACCAGTATTTACTTGCATATGGTATTACTTTGACATTCATATAAAAATGTAATTGCTTTATTGTTTCCTTTCTCTCTCACTCTCTTTCTCTCCCCTCTCTCAATATATACATGTGTGTGTGTGTGCGTGCGTGTTTATGTATGTGTGAATATACGCGTGTTTGCTCAATTACTAAAAGCAATGATTTATTGATTATTATTACTGAAGTTAAGAATGTTTTAATTTAAAACAGTTTGAGAATTATAATATTGCAGGGCAGAAATGTAAAAAAAAATAAAAAAGCAACAATACCTAATTCTTTACCCTCATGAAATAAATATTTCGTTCGCTCGTTCAGTCTGTTTCATGTATCAGCAGTTATTCTTCTAATCTGAAACGCAATATATATCCTAATTATAACCCATCAGAGGTTGAACTAACTTTACGTGTAGTGTTGGGCAGAGCAACATAACCTTTGAGGTGAAGACAGGAGTACGACAGGGATGCCCCTTATCAACCACTCTATTTTTAACAGTCATAGACTGGGTGATGCGATAGACAACAGAGGGCAGTCCAAGAGGAATAAGATGGACTACATTTTCTACATTAGAATATCTGGAATATGCAGATGACATTGCACTACTAGCACATTCACATCAACACATCCAGGAAAAAACGGACAGACTTAATAAGTTTAGCCAGCAGGTGGGCTTGAACATCAATTTAAGGAAGTCAGAGGTCATGACGCTCAATGTGAGCAACCCTGAGCCCATATCAGTAAGGAATCAGCAACTGGTACAGACAGACACCTTCACATACCTAGGATGCATAGTGACACCAGACGGCGGGGCAGGCAAAGACATCAACATCAGAATGAATAAGGCAAGAACAGCCTTTTTTAGCCTAAACATCTGGAAGTCCTCTCAATACAGCACAAGCACACAATTAAGATTATATCAGAGCTGTGTGCTTTCTGTGCTTCTCTATGGTGCAGAATGCTGGAGAGTTACAGAGAAGGAAATGTCGAAATTGTCCTCTTTTCACACAACATGCCTAAGAAAAATTCACCGAATCTTTTGGCCGAATACCATCACCAACCAAGATCTGCTTACTCGGAGCAAGCAAGAGGACATGCACACCATCATAGCTGGCAGACGCTGGAGCTGGGTTGGCCATGTCCTCAGAAGAGACCCCGATGCCATCACAAGAACAGCTATGCTTTGAACCCCTGAAGGAAAACGAAAGAGAGGCCGACCAAAAACAAAGTGGCGGAGGACTGTGGAGGCTGAGATGCAAAGAATGAACCAGAGTTGGGGCACTGTACGAAGGATGGCCACCGACCGAGCAAAGTGGAATCAATTTGTTGTTGCCCTACAAGACGCCACTAGGCGTGATGGCCACTGACTGCTTTGACGGTCGGCGGCTAAGGATCAAAGAAGAAGAAGAAGAGGCTGAACTGAATATTTCTCATCATCAAATGTAAATAAAAAAAATGTTGCGCTGTTCAGAAGCCTGGGTGTGTCCATACAGGCATGCAATTTGATATTGGATGGCGGTTTATTTATATACTTTTTGTGCTGTGTTGTATTAATTCTTTATGATGACGTTGCTTTGTTATTACTGCTGGTGTTGTAAGACAATTAGTATTTCGTATTGCAGTGAATCTTGATGACCTCACTATCTGTTTGTGATGTTTCGCACTCTAACATTTGTGATGATGCTACACTTTGTCTGCGAAAAAAATCATGTGATATTTCGAGATATTTATTGAAATGTTTTCAGAGTATATGTTACGATTACCATATTCTACGTAAAGGTCTTTGTCTTGTGTAAGTCTGACCTATACTGTATAATAGGGGAACAACAGAAGTTATTGCGTCATTAATAGGCTGGACTTCCCATGGTAAATTTCCGGTGTTATGTGTTGCGGGTCGCACTAATGACCCGTCATCGAAGCACCATATTTTGGTGATACCTAGATGGCAGGGAGGATAGTGTGATTCGCTTGCATAGCTAGGCGGCGTTGTCGCACGGAAGGTCCTGGGTTCGAGTCCTGGGTAAGCCACTCACGTCTGTTGTTTTTCTGTTGTCTAGTTTTCTACTTCTTTATTTCTTACGAGTGCCTGAAAACATATCTTTATGTTTGTCTAATATTTATATTCTACGTCTGCTCGCGGAATCATGTGACTGAAAAACATTGGTCGTCTGGGACTGTTTTATGTTGTTGTTTTTTTTTTGTTTGGGGCGGTTTGTTCCGAAAAATATGTTCCCAGATTTTGATAACATTTAAAGGGAGGCCACTTTGATGATAAACTGCAGATTTTCCATAGAATGTATCACCATACATCAATCTGTTGTGGGACTGATACTGCCAGTTGATCACCTAGGTGTACGGTGTTTTACACATCTAGGTAGATATATGTGTTTAGGTTACATGACATATCATATATGTAGTGAACTTCCATTATTGCACATGATGAATTTTAAATCATTACTTTAATTTACTGTGCCTGACATATCAATATGCAAACTTTGTGCCGGAGAGGAAAACGCCTTGCGTAAAGTCAAACCCTTGCCATATCTATATGCCGCGCGCGGGTTTACGTACACGTTTTGTTTGCGATGCATTTAGCAAAGCCGTTTTGGACGAGCTTTCTGGTAGATCTACCAGAAGAAAGTGAAATAATCAAATCATCGATAACAGAAGATACAGTGAGAAAGGCAGAAGAAATCTTAAAAACCATAAGAAAAATACAGCATGAAGTAGGCCTAGCTAAAAAAAAGGTAAAGGAACCCGTTACACGCCCATTGAGGCATATTGGGAATATGATGTTAGGCCCATATTATCTTGACCGTCGGCACACGAGGGGTGATGTGGTTGGCATCACGCCGGCCGCCTTAACCTTCCCAGAGTAGCTCTGGTACCCATTTGGGGCTGGGTCTACCCAGGAGCCGTTTTGTGGCCTAAAAATTTTCCGCCTCATCTGGGGATCGAACCATAGACCACTGCGGTAGGAAGCCAGTGCAAGGCCTAGCTAAAGATGTGGCTAAATTAGCAGAACTCAAAGAAGAGAATGAAGATTTACTGAAAAGGATTGAGTCAGAAAGACAACTCATAAGGAGTGAGCAAAAACGAATAGATAAAAACCAACAAGAAGAAATTTGGAATGAAAAAATGACAGATTGTCAAAAACTTATTCATTCTGTATCAAACATTGTGAAAGCCCTTATTGCTGAATCTTCAAAGTGAACTACAAACTCACTTTAACAGAGACACCGAAAATCTAGGAGACTTTGTTGTTAACAAATAAATAAATATATTATACACTTCTCAGAGTAAAAGAGTACAACACTATTTATAATAAACTTAACAATTAAATAATGGACGTACAGAACATTAGAATAATACAGTGGAATTGCAGAAGTGCCCCAAAAAAATATACCAGCATTAATAGGCATGTTTAAAACAATCTAAAGTAATATTTGCCATTCAAGAGACTAATCTTAATCCGAGTCAATGTTTTACCATCCCTGAATATAAAGTCTTACGAAATGATAGGACAGAAACTCAAAAAGGAGGAGGTTTCTAGTTAATAAAACATATATAATAAATGACGGAATCATCTAGAACAGAAAATTTTGAAGGAATAACTAACAGTGTCAACTGAGTTAGAAGAAATAAAAATAGTTAACCTTTACTGTTTAAGTGGAAACATAAACGAAAGAGATATCTCAGACGTGAATAAAAGAATAAACAACAGAACTATCATAGTGGGAGATTTCAGTGCTCATCATACAGCTTGGGGAGGCAATATAATAGACAAATCAGGGAAACTCTGTTGGACTTCATTGAAAACAATGAAATAATAATACTGAATGATGGATCAGTAACAAGAATTAACCCTTGTGCAAATCAACAAGACACAGCCATTGATATAAGCATTGTAACACCAAATCTTGCTAATGCAAAATGGAAAGTTATTGGGGATACAAATTCGTATCATTTACCCATTGAAATAACACTAAATGATAATTACAAACCTAACAAACTGGTAGAAAAACCAAAATTTTACTATAATATAGCTAATTGGGTAGCTTTTCAGGTAGAAATGGAAGAGATAAAAACGAATAATATAGAAAATGAAAATATAGATGTATTTGCAGATAATTTCACAAAAGAAATATTGCTAATAGCTGTTAAACATATACCAAATGCGTATATGCCAGAACACATAATTCCACATCGCATTAAGGAAACAAAAAAGAACGAACATTGGAACAAAAACCCAGTACCATGGTGGACAGTTAGATGCACAGAAATTCAAAAACAAAGAAAACAAGCTCTACAAGAATATAAAAAGCATAGGTCTGAAGATAATTTAGATGTTTATAAGAACATAAAAAATGAATCAAACAGAATAATACTTAAGGCAAAAGAAAATCATTGGAGAAATTTCTGCCAAACACTGAACCCTACAAATAACTACAACAGATGTGTGGAATAAGTTAAAAGCCATTAAAGACAGAACTAAACATGATAATACCTCATATAAAAAGACCTGAAAGGGCAGAGACTGACTGGCAGAAAGCAGAGGTGCTGGCCAGGTACTACCATAGAGTTAGTTCTAAGGAAAATCTAGGACAGGCTGAAGTCAACAGAAGAGCAGCATTTTTTTAAAAAACTCAGTAAAGAAGTACCTTATAATACTGAAAATTTATCATATTTAAACGCAGATATTACAATGGAAGAAGTTGAAAATACAATAAAGGACAAAACAAATTCATCAGCAGGGCATGACATCTTGAGCTATGAAATCTGGAAACACATACCAAAAAGTACCATAGAAATTATAACATCCCTTTTTAACAAAATTTGGAATACAGGAAACATTCCCAAAACATGGAAAACAGCAGTAATTATTCCAATACTAAAACCAGAAAAAGATGCCCATGATGCCAGTTCATACAGACCAATTTCTTTAACTTCCCACCTAGGTAAAATATTAGAAACCATAGTAAATAAAAGATTAAAGTTTTATTTGGAAAAAAATAATTTATATAGTCAAACTCAGTCGGGCTTTAGGAAGAACAGATGCACTATGAATCAGATAATTAAATTGGAACATGAAGTAAAATCAGGATTTCAAAAGAAAGAAAAAACTGGTTGTATTTTTAGATATTTCTAGGGCTTACGATGAATACTGGAGAGAGGGTGCTCTCTTTAAAATGAAGAAGATGGGAGTAACCGGTAAAATATATAATTATTTAGAGAATTTTTTTCAAGATAGATATTTCACTGTTCAGATAAACAATGATAGATCAGAACTGTGTGAACAACAAAATGGAATACCCCAAGGATCAGTAATGTCTCCTTCAATTTTTACAATAATGGTAAATGATTTAGGTGAGGAATTTAATGATATAACAAATAAATTGTCACAGTTTGCAGATGATGTTGCTATATGGAGGACTGGGAGACATCTGCCAAAATTATACAAGGATCTACAGAAGCAAATAAATAAAGTATGTAAAATGGATGACAAAATATGGTTTTCAGCTGAATACAAATAAATCATAACCCTCCACTCCCAAAGGAGCATAGGCCTTCAACAAACACATGCCAAGTCCTCCTGTCACGTGCCATCATCTCAAGTTCTTTCCACGTTCTCCTCATCATTTTCACCTTTCTTTCCAGCTCTCTTCTCCATGTGCTTCTTGGTCTACCTCTGCCTCTCTTGCCCTAGGGGTTCCAGAACAAGGACTGTTTTGTAATGCTATCAACAGGTTTCCTCAGAGTGTGTCCTATCCATCGCCATCATCTTCTTCTCATCTCTTGTTCCATTGGCACTTGTCTAGTTCTTGTCATCAGTTCCACGTTGGTAACCTTGTCATACCATTTTAATCCCTCTATTCTACGCAAGCACCAATTTATGAAAGTCTGTAGCTTTTTGGTTGTTGTCTTTGTTGTTCTCCATGTCTCAGAGCCATACAATGGACTGACTTCAAAATATAATATAATGCCATTAATCAATGGTACATTCCATGTTAAAGTTAAAATTATTGGTAAAATGCAACAGACGAGGTTTCAATTTTAACAAACCCATTACTATACTACTCGTGTATTTTTTTTATAATAAACAAATTGCCATGAATTTAAAAGCTGTACGAACTAAGGTTAATATTATTTGTAATTTGCAATGGACAACGAAGTTATAAGTGACTAAACCCAGCCCCAAGTTCTTATTTATGCCATTTTGTCTGTTATATTTTTCCCCTAACAAATGCCAGTAAACCTACACAGCTTTTAACCTGGGTTAAAATATGATAGCAATCTATAATAAACTGTTTAACAACATGACAACTTACTGTAGTGTTGTTGGCAATTTGCGCGATCCGTTGATTTGCGGGATTAAAAATTCTTACCTCTGTACTCGGAAATCAGATTCCAGTGAAGATTTTTCTAAAATGGTGTCTTTCACGTGAGTAATTTAGCCAATCACGTAAAAGCCAGATATTTTAACATTTAAAAAAAAATCAGGCCGGACGCTCAGTTTGGGCGCGAAAATCCGGACAAATCCGGACGTCTGGTCACCTTAGTCTATATGAATTATATTGTAAGGCTCTATCGAACGCATCCCACTTTTCTTCATGATAAATAATAGCTATATACCACTTGGAGATACCACTACATGGCATTGTGCCAAAGGACGAGAGCCCAAACCTCCGCTGGATTAGTAACAACAGCAACTTGGAGAAAGATCGCAACAAGACATAGTTTTAAACATATCTTGGTAGCAGCATTGAAAAATGCTAGACAAAGGGACAGTGATATTAAAATAAGAGTATAGAAAGCGAGAGTGGCTTTCATACAGTGGGAAATATATGTCAATAAAAAGAAATCAAGGTCTCACAGAAATAAGAATTTCCAGCTCAAATGTCAAGGCCGTCCTATTGTATGGCTATGAAGCATGGAGAATAACAAAAACCAAAAAGACTTTCATGAGTGGATGCTCCTTGCAGAGCAAATACCTTCAGCCAGTTCACACCAAACCTTCTTGTCTTGTGCTGTCCTGTCAAGTTCTTTCCATGTCATCATTATCCTTAAAGTCTATCTCCAATTCTCCATCCTGTCAAGTTCTTTCCATGTCGTCATTATCCTTAAAGTCTATCTCCAATTCTCCATCCTGTCAAGTTCTTTCCATGTCGTCATTATCCTTAAAGTCTATCTCCAATTCTCCATCCTGTCAAGTTCTTTCCATGTCGTCATTATCCTTAAAGTCTATCTCCAATTCTCCATCCTGTCAAGTTCTTTCCATGTTGTCATTCATTATCCTTAAAGTCTATCTCCATCCTGTCAAGCTTCTCCATCCTGTCTAAGTTCTTCAAGTTCCATGTCGTCATTATCCTAAAGTCTATCTTCTCCATCCAAGTTCCATGTCTCTTATCCTTAAAGTCTATTCCAATGTGTCTACCTCTATTATTTTCTCAAATTCTGGTTCTTTCCAGAATTATCAAATCTCTCCTGTCCAAGTATTTCCAATTACCTATTAGTGGATCTCCAATTCTCATCCTGTGTTCTTTCACATCCTAAAGTATATCTCCAATTCTCTTCTCTGTGTACTTTTGTGTCTACCTCTATATATTTTACGCTGGGGAACCAGAACAAAGACTTCCATATAATACTATTAGTGGATTTCCTCAGTGTGTGTCACATCCTGTACTGATGTCTTTTCTTCACTTATATTCCCCTGGTGCTTGTTTGGTTCATTCCATCAGATCCTCATTGATGATCTTGTCAAACCGTTTTAATCCTTTAATTCTGCACAAGCATCCATATGCAAAAGTCTGTAACTTCTTTGTTGTTGTGTTTATTTTTCTCCTTGTATCAGAACCATACAATAATTGCCATGACATTTGAGTTGACTTTCTTTTAAATTCCATATATTTTCCAGTGCAATGACAATCTGTCTTGCCTTCTTTATTCTTATGGTAATATCACATTGTGCTGTCTGATATCACGCATACAGTTTTGCATTTTTATGTCCTGTCAGAGGACATGTCATTTGATTGTGGAATGGTTCCTGCAAAAAAAAAAAAAAAAAAGCCTGCCTAAGTATAAAACAAACCATTATATATATATAAAAAAAAAAAGTTACAACTAAGGTGGAGTGGGTTCAATTCCCAGTGCACACAGGGGGAAAAAAGACAACAGTTGGCTGACACTTAGGAGTCATGCCCCCCCCCCCCCCCCCCCCCCCCCATTTTTTAAAAAAGAATGTAAAAAAGATTACAGTGCCAAAACACTTGGCCAATGGGGGGACTCCTCTGATGATCAGATTACCTCTTACTGTACTTACTTAGTCATTCCTCTTCTACCTTGGGGTGTAGAGATTAGTCAGAGAGAGTGCCATGCTATCCTATCATCTGTTGTCCTTTTGGCCGGGTTCCACTCCGCGGTTCTTGAGGTAGTGTCTGATGTTGTCCTCCCTGTGGACTCTGGGTTATCCTGGAGGTCTGGCTCCTGGTTTCCCATATTTGTCACACTGAGCCGATCATCTCCCATTCTGCAGACAAGGTCTAACCAACGTAACTGGGACTTCCATTTGAGTCTGCAGGGGCTGGATTTCGAGGCCATGGTGTATAATCTGGTTGTGGACCATGTCCCTTAGTGGTACTCTGACCACCTTCCTCAGATACCTCATGCTGAGGTTTACAGCTGACTTGTGTTTTAGTAATTGCCCATGATTCACATCCATAAGTCAAGATTGAAACATAGGTGGAGTGTTATACAGCGATCTTAGTCTTCTTGCCAGTTTCTTTTTTGCTGAGGAATCTCCGATTTATGGCTCTTCCGGTAGCCAGCTTTTCTTTGATGCCTCCCTTCCAGTCTGTTACAGCTCCAATGTGTTTAAAATGGGTGACCTGCTCCAGGGCCTGTTATCCTAGCATAATCTGATATCTTTTTTCCTCTCATGATATCACCATGGTTTTTTTATTTGGAGCTGCTGATGACCACCCCTCTCTTCTCCAGCTCTTTTTTTCAGACTTGTGGTTGAATTGAAGATGTGCCTCTGATTTAGCAATCAGGTCACATCATCGGCAAACGCCAGCTCTGAAATACAGAACTGTCTCATCTTCCAGAACACTGGAGTTGGGTTGGCCATGTCCTCAGAAGAGACCCTGATGCCATCAGAAGAACAGCTGTGCTATGGACCCATGAAGGAAAGCAAAAGAGAGGCCGACCAAAAACAGCTTGGCAGAGAACTGTGGAGGCTGAGATGCAAAGGATGAACCAGAGCCGGGGCACTGCACGAAGGATGGCCGCTGACCGAGCATAGTGAAAGCAGCTTGTTGCTGCCCTACAAGATGCCACCAGGTGTGATGTGTGGCCGCATCCATCGTTTAGGATATTACTGGGTATCTGTCCTCATTAAACAGCTCTAATCTTGTGGTGGAAACAAATCCAAACCCATGCGAGGATATCGCCTAACTTCTTCCAAGATCAAGAGGTATCCATGGTCCACTCAACGTCATGAATTATTATTCATCTCCCAGCTTGCTTACGCATCACCTAGTAACTTGAGTTCCATACCTCCGACTTTTTATCTTTCTTCCGGTGCCGCTTGGAGGTTATCCAAATGGTGTCATCAGAACCCCCGCAAAATAACTATCATATTATCAGCACGGTGACAGATGGCCACTGACTGCTTTTACAGTCTGTGGCTAAGGATCAAAGAAGAAGGGGGAGAATCCTGTCAGTACCCTGCTGAATCCTTTCTTGTCCTCTCCTTACATGCTTTGATGACATTGTCCATGAGAAGTCTGAAAAGATAAGGTGACAGAATATCACACTGTCCTACACAACTGATGATCCTGAACTCCTATTGAAATGCTCTGAAGAGAGTTCCTTATCATGATGTCAATTTTCATCTTTCTTCATGGAAATAAATACTGTTTATAGTCATCATCATCTTAATCATTACCCTTCAGCTTCCCAAGGAGCATAAGCTTTCAGCAAACTTATGCCAACATGTCCTGTGCCATCAACTCAAAGTCTTTCTATGCCTTCTTCAACCCTTTCATTTGTGTCTCCAGTTCTCGTCTCCGTGTGTTTTTCAATCTCCATTTACATCTCTTACCCTAGGGGTTCCAGAACAGAGATTGCCTTGTAATGATTGTTATCAACAAGTTTACACTGTGTGTCCTATCAGTTGCCAGCATCTTCTTCTCATCTAATGTTCACTGGCACTTGTCTGGTTCTTGTCATCATTTCCACATTGGTGAACTTGTTTATAGTCAGTGGAAATATGAGCATTGGGCTCTGTAACGATGGATAATTGGGACGAGTTTCCCAAAAAAGTCGATGATAAATAGTGAAAATCTGGAGTGGGAGATGACACAGGACAGATAGGTGGTCATCTACACAGGTCCAAGTGATGGCTGTAGAAAGGAAGCTGTGAAGTAAGTCACCTTTTCGCTAGATCTGTCCTGTGCTCTAGGGGTGTTTCTATCAGTATGTGTATGGATGCAGCTCATTTAACTATCCTGCATTCAATAAAACATGTCAGAAAACCAATTAATGCATACATGCCACATGCTATGGTTTACCCATAATCTGTACAAGGTGTTTGCATTTTCAGATGTGTACACCATGTACATAATTTATGTACAGGTTTTCTAACCCATTCCCCTTATTACTGTGTCTCAGAGTTCTTTTATAAGGTCCTATTGAACACAGGATTTCCCAGTCTGTTAGTGATAATTAAGCACAGAAATAGACTAAATGATGACATCATCACATTATTGTTACAGTGTAAAATAAACTCAGACATTTATTGTTTGGGTTTTAAAATAAGTGAAGACCTGCTTTAAAAGGCAAAGTCCACGTGCCTCATTTATAATGCAGCATACTATTATTGAAAATATTTTTACACGAATTAACTCTTTTGATATGTTTTTTTCAGTCTTTGTACAGGTTTTGCGGGTCTTTGTACAGGGTTTTGGATTTTTTGTACAGGTTTTTCATTTCCGAGGTGTGGCATGTATGTTAATGCCCTTAGAAAATTCTCACTAAAATAGACTGAATAACTTTCTCTTAATACTAGGAATGTTTTCTGTCATCTCAGAGAAGTGCTGTTGTTTCCAAGCAGGGAGCTTGTGTGCAATATGGATGAGTTTAGCTGTTGATATGTAATTTGTGGGATCTGATCTCATCTTTGTTTTTGTTGATTCTACAAAGCTGCTTTGCTTGAGTTTTCACCTTTCAAGACCATTTATTCTCTGGTACACTGGGTGGTCTGTCAGCCTCCTGAATTTCTTGGCTTGTTGCTGGGCCATGCCATCTCTTCTATCCTCCGTTTGTTTTTTTCCCCCCTTCTTCAATGAGTATTGTCTTCATGTTTCCCATTATGATTCTCATTGCTTGATTTTTGGAGTCAGTTATTAAAGTTTGACTTAGCAGTTGTTGCCCATGCTCCAATGTCATATTCTAGGACTGGTCTCACTTACCCAGTGCATAGCTTCTTTGGTAGAGAGAGATTACTCTGATATACTAGAACACTTCTGATCAGCACTAGTGTTCTATACTGACATTAGGCTGTGAACCACAGCAGCAAGTAAATAACTTTGAGTCATCTATTCATGTATATTTGCTTGTATTTACAGACTGTGTATGATGGATGAATATGACTCAGATGGGAAGGCTCAGGAGGATGATTCAGAGCCTCCTGAGAGAAAAAGAAAACTAGGTGCAGATCATGGAGACAGTTCACAGGTCATGTGCTACACACGAGCCCATCTTCACAGGCAATGCAAGCTAGTCATCAAAGACACGGGCAAATGTTTCTTTGCTATACAGAGAGAACTAACTAAGAGTTTGCAACCAAGAAGAAGTGCTTTACCAAAATTGCCTCCAGAAATTTGGATCAAGATTTTCAGTTACATCACATCAGAGAGACAGTATCCGTTTATGATCAGGTAACTATCACCACTTCATCAAGTAGCTCATCAATATTGATGTATTTGTATGCTCTGAATTTTAATAATAATACAAGTCAAAAACCCCTAATTCGAAACCCTGTGGACCAGATTTGTTTTGGATTTCAGAACAGTAGGACAGTTCTTGTACTGTATGTTTCATTGCATTGGGAAATATATGGAGATCAAGAGAAATAGGATCCAACACGAAATTAAGAATCTTCAACTCAAATGTGAAGTCAGTCCTATTGTATGGCTCGGAGACATGGAGAACAACAAAGACAACAACCAAAAAGCTACAGACTTTCATAAATGGGTGCTTGCATAGAATAGAGGGATTAAAATGGTATGACAAGGTTACCAACGTGGAACTGATGACAAGAACTAGACAAGTGCCAGTGGAACAAGAGATGAGAAGAAGACGATGGCGATGGATAGGACACACACTGAGGAAACCTGTTGATAGCATTACAAGGCAGTCCTTGTTCTGGAACCCCCAGGGCAAGAGAGGCAGAGGAAGACCAAGAAGTACATGGAGAAGAGAGTTGGAAACAGAGGTGAAAATGATGAGGAGAACATGGAAAGAACTTGAGATGATGGCACGTGACAGGAGGACTTGGCATGTGTTTGTTGAAGGCCTATGCTCCTTTGGGAGTGGAGGGTTATGAATGAATGTTATGTTAACACCCTAGCTGGGTCTATGGCAGTACCCCGAATGCAAACGCATTAATATTTCTAACATTTCAGTGTACAGTAAATATAATCTTTGTTATTGCCTAACGTTGATAGCGTAAATGTTTTACGGTTAATAAAACTATTTTTAACACCAAAATGTTTATATTTGAGACGGGTCATAAATGTGCAGTTCTCCAAGATCTGCACTTAATCAAAGTGTTTAGAAAATTTCACCTTGTCATCATAATGTGGCGACATAAATGACTTAAAATGCAACCATGTATTCACTATTGTCTGGGTTATTGCATTACCTTTCAGTTCCCTGATGAGAATATTCCTTCTAACACTTTTCTATTGTCAGGTTTGCTCTTTCTTTCTATTTTTCTTTCTTTCATTTCGGGAGCCTGCCAAATATCCATTTTCCTTTATTATGTATTGTTCACAGCCCTCATGTTTCTTTTTTTAATTTATATCGCATGAGAATACTAAACCTGTATTGGGTTGACAGTTGTGGTAAAGTGGGATGTTATAAATATTTATAGGGGACTTAGTGTACTGACTGAGATCAGCTGTGAAGGTATCTATATCTAATAAGAGTAGTGTATTATAGATAACCTTACTTGCTGCCACATATATATATATATATATATCTCAGTCAGAATTATTCTGGAATAATGTGATGACTACGTTATGTGTCTAGGGTATGTGTATGATGAAGTGTAAGTCAAAACAACAACAGACAGATAAACAATTTAATTTATTCCACTACACTTGACAACACTGTGACACTCACATACATAAAACACTCTACAAGGATATCTTAAAGGAGTCACTGATAACTTTTCAAATAACAATATGTATTCATTGCTGTCATGAATGTATATGTGTCCTGATTCAAATACAAAGGAACCAGGAGTCACAATCAATTTTAATTACAAGTTATATGTACAGAATTTCTCAATATGAATCTTGTAGTGACATGTATTTTTAATAGTATCCTATGTGTGTCAGTGGTGTAGTAGTAATATGAGGTAATACTGGTTTTGTTTTGTTCAAGCTCTGTTGGTATTTGTCATCATGACTTCAATAGTTTGTCTTTATTGGAACTAGTATTGGAGATGTTCTCAGTTCCTGATATTAAAACAATTAAATTCCCCTCTTAATTGTATTTTACACTGTCATTTTAAGATGGGGTACATAATGTTGAGCTCAGCTGGCCACATCAGCTTATCTTGCGTGATGGCGGCAGGAAAGGACTCCTCTGCTCGATTTCTCCCCTGGGCTCTGGAGACACCTCACTGATAGCTAAATGGACCAAGGAGTATGCTGTCCGACTCTGGATTCAGCAAAGCTCTGACCAGGTGCTGCTCAATACCATAAGACCACAGTCCCACAATTCATGGAAATAATAATAAACAGTTTCATTGACCGGCAATGAATATAGCACAACTCCGATCTGCTGATGTTCCAGGCTTTATTTTATAAAAAATATACACTGGTGTTCAACGTACTGCTTCTTAGTAGGTTTATTACAAGATGTGGCGATGAACAGATGCTCTGAATCGAGTATATTGGCAGCTCTAACCAATGAAACCCTGTCCACACATCTTTTCAAAAAATTTACTACTACTCCCGTTTCCCCTGACAACGAAAGATAGTATTTATAGCCCGACCACTCGTGTTTAGTCTTATATTTGTTGCGCTCCAATCAATTAGGAGTTAACATGGTAGGCTATTTCCGTAACGTAAGGTTTTTTCAAACACGTTATAAAAAAATTTTTTGAGCAGAAATGATTTCATGCTGTCAGGCACCCCCACTATTTTATTTTAGCCATAACTTGGTAATTCCTAGACTATTTGCGTAACGTTTTACATATTCTTTGTCAGCAAACCCTAAGGAACCCAAATATATATATTTAATAGAGCTAATATCTTCTTCTTCTTCCGTCCTTAGCCACCGACCGTCAAAGCAGTCAGTGGCCATTACGCCTAGTGGCGTCTTAGGGCAACAGCAGATAGGTTTTCTTTGCCATTGTTTCCCATCACGCCTATTGGCGTCTTTAGGGCAACGGCAAATCAATCCATTTGCTGTTGTTTCCGTAATCGAAGTGACTGGCAAACGGGTGATCAGCCCGTTGGGTGAGCTAATATGCTGCGTTCAAAATATGCAATTTCTTCTACCTCCTGTTTCGAAGATGTGCTGTCTGGGTACTGTAATGTTTTCAAACGTAAACCCATCTATTGTCATCTTTCCTAATAAGTGTTTTTCAGGATTTAAAAACCTAACTCTGGGAAGGGTAGTGAATTTTATCACTGTCGATTTGAAATAAAGTTAGTGCATGTGGCCTTACACGCGTGATGGCAGCAATTGTGTATCGCGCGACGCGTGTTTAGTGTTGCACGTGTTCGGCTTTATGCCTCTCCCTTCTCTCTATCCTTTAGTCCATCTGTCTTTAGTTACGCCGTGTATAAAATGGAATGAATGAAATATTAAAATTAGGTCATTGTTCAGCTTGCGTATCTCAATGTTTTTCCAAGAAATACAGCACACGTTTCATTGAAGAAAGCGGGTAATAATACAGTAGGCTTTTACTATCAACGTGAAAGCGTTACAATTTGCCGACGAAGTAGAAAACAAGGGGGATTTCGAGTACAGTCATTGTGACAGCACTGTTCTTTACCATTCTTCTTCCTTTTATTAAATTTATTTGTTAGGCTTTATATTTACCTGATACTTTATATATGTGGATTAGAATATTTCACGACACCTCCCCTCTTAAAACAGACATCCCATGTCAGTCCGTTATTCTATATACACATAGATAAATGTAAGTCAACTTGACTTTACTCTGCTGTGGTGCTATCATGGTTTTATGTAGTTGGGTCCATTCAGAGTAGGCACTACTCATGAAATCTGCCTCAGACTTCTACAACCAATAATATATTTCGGTTATGTTACTGAACAGCCGCAAGTGTGAGTGCTTGTCTTAATGCTGCTTCGCAACCCGTATTCACCATTTCTCTTCTCTGAGTCTGCGCAATGACATGTCCAGAGAACATTATATTTCCCTCAAAATGTAAGTTATGAGGAGATAACATATACCTGGTGATAGCAGAGTTTTCGTAGTGGATCCCATAATCTTCTTATTATCCTGTATGAAACATTCGGAATATCCTCAATCAAAGAGGCAACTCAGGGATTCATTACGTTCCTCCGAAATGTTTACATCCAACAATTTTCTCATCATTCTAGAGAAGACACTAGGCGCATTCTTCAATCCAAATGGCAATCTATTAAACTCATAGTGTCCTTCTGAGGTACTAAAAGCTAGGTATGGTCTAACCTCAGGCTTTACTGGAATCTGATAGTATCCTTTACTCAGATCCACTTTTGAGAAATATTTAGCTTTATTTAGTCTGGCAAACAGCTGATTTGTATCCGGCAATGGATCCACCTGTCCTTCTGTAATAGCATTCAGTCTCCTGTAATCTATACAGAGTCTATGTTCTCCAGAGGGCTTCCTTAAGAGTACAACACCGGAACTATACGAAGATTCACTGTGCGAAATAATTCCTTCCTTCAACAGATAGTCTATCTCTTCCTTCAAAGCTTTCTCCTTAGCAAACGGAATCGAATATGGTTTCATACAGACAGGTGTGGGGTCTATCAGTTTCATATCATATTCCAATAGGTTTGTATGCCCTGGTCGGTCTGCATGATTATTTAGAACCTGTTGCACTCTCTCTTTCTGAGTTTTCGTTAAATGTGTACTGATTTTCACCTGTGCTGCTGTCTCACAGGGGTGTAATGGATACTCAAATGATGAAAGTGGTTCCTTTTTCATCTCCATGGCGATGGACAAGGTCAACAAGTGTGTCTCCTCCTGATGTTCTCTTTCCAAATATTTCTTCAGGAGATTCACATGATAGATTTTTTCTTTCCCCTTCTTATCTATCTTATAATTTGTTCTAGATACCTTCTCTAAAACTGTATATGGACCCTGCCATCCAATTTGTAACTTATTCTGACTCCCCGGGAGAAGAAGCAGTACCTTCTCTCCCACAGCCAAATCTCTGTCTTTCGCCTTCCTGTTATAATAGGCAGCATGTTTCTTCCTGGCTTGTTTCAAATTTTCATTGGCAAGTTTCCAGCCAGTTTTTAAACGAGTGGTCAGCTCATTCACATATTGGTATGAAGATGTAATGTTTTCCTCTGCCTTTTCATCAGTCCACGTTCTTAACAAAACTACATATGGACCTTTAATTTTGTGGACCTATTTGTCCATGCACCGGTATGGTCTCTTCCACTCGAAGCTCTATAGTGCTGATTTTTCCTCCCAGAATTATCATTCACAAAACGACCGCTACCAATTTTTCTTTTGGGGCTTTCTCCCCACTTAAAATTCTTGATGAGAGATTTCCTCTCTACATCCTCTTCCTCCAGTTTGTTTAAGTCCGATTGAGGGATTTTCGGCTTATCCTGGGGTAAGACATCTTTTTGAACTCTCCGCATAGTGGCCATTGTAAAACAGTTAAGTGAAGCTTGTCCGTGAAAAGGGGCTTCCCATTCCATTTGGTCCACTTTATCAAATCTATTTTTCTTTTTATTATCAGGCCTAATTTTGCCCCATGGCGTGTCCAGGTCCTGATCAATGTTCCCACTTGTGGGTGTTCCCTCATGTGCTATGCTACACCTTTCTACAAAATTCTCAATGTCCCATCTTGCTTTAGGCCAATAATAATTGTGAGCCACCTTTTGAATGATGGTACCTATCTTCTCATGGTCCCCATCTGGTTTCACATGTAGGCTCCTTATTAAGTCTGCCCTATATCTTTTAGGAAGTACCAGCTGTCTCTGACCTTTGGATCTAGCTCCAGTCTTCCTATACATCAACTTGTTTTTCAGGTAAAAATCTCCCTTGCCTGGAGTTGTATGACAAGTTGACAATTTTCTGAAACAAGGCTTGAGTGTTTTATCCCCAGCCTGTGCCTTCCTCATCTCTTCTGGAGTGGTATCCAACATAATATCCTCCTCCTGTCTTGAGGTCGACCTGACCTGAAGGGTTGCCATATACACAGGTTTCCTTCTGCAACGGTCAGTGTCATGATTGTCCATCTGACAATTCTTACACCACCTTTTTCCTTGGTTGAAGGATTTTCTTTCATCATATTTCCTTTCATCGAATTGTGGGAATTTATTTTTATTTTCATACCGTGGCCTATCAAATTGGTGCTTACCTTATTTTGATCCCTAGGATCAAATTTATTAAAGTTCTGTGGTGCCCTAAAGTTATCCACCTGTTTCTTTTTATTACCTGTTACCTCTGCTTGAGCTGCTTGATACCTTTCAGCAACATTTAGCAACTCACCCAGCCTCTCTGCACCTTGTTCCATGAGAAACTTTCTCAGGTCTGGAGCCATGGACTCTCTTAATTGCTCTATAAGGACCATTTCCTTAAGATCTTGGGTTTTCCCCAGAGAAGTCCATTTCTCCAAGTATGTCTCTATTCGTGCAGAGAACTGGTGATAGGTTTCACCTGACAGTAGTTTAGCATTCCTAAATTTTTTCCTATAAAATTCTGCATTCTTTTCATATCTTAACAAAAGAGCCTGCTTTAGCATGTCATAATTTTCCTGATCACCTCTGCTCATTTTTTGCAAAAACTTCATAAGCTGCCCCCACGAAGTCCTTGAGATAACTTTAAGCTCCACCTTTCTCTCTCTAACCCATACGTGGTAGCTAATAGTTCATACCTATTTAGATAGCTCTCTATATCATCGTCTTTCTCAACAAAATGATCTAAATGAAAATTCATAGCTGAGGTTGAGGCTCCTTGGCTAGCAGTGGCATCAGAGGCAAAGGGACTGGCACCATTTTCAGGAGCATGGCCTTGAAACTCAAACTCCCTTAGTCGTAACTCATGTTCCCTTTGTAATCTTTTCTCCTCCTTTTCTGCTTCCCTCTCTGCAGCTAATTCGTTTCTTTCTTTCCTCTGCTTCCAATTTCTTTAGCCTCTTTTGTCAGCCGCAATCTGCAACCTCTTAGCCTTAGTCTCAATCTGCAACCTCTTAGTCTCTTGTTCAGCTTCTATTCGCTTATCTTCGGCCATTCTTTCAGATTCTAATGTTCTTTCGGCCTCTTTTTCTAATCTTCTTTCTTCCCGTTCAATATATTTGTCACATTCAGCAGTGACATAAGAAATCATAATTTGCCCGTCCATTCCTAACTCTTTCGCAGTCTGTACAGCAGCAGATCGAAATTTTGGCCAGGTCGGCCATTGTCAGGTAACAGATAAATGTCTAAAACAATTTTATCTATGACTAATTAACTCAAGACAACACAGGCACCGTGAGCTCAACCTTATTTATTTTCACCCAAGGATACCTTTTAATTCTTATTATTCCCTGAAGTGAATTACCCCCAATATTTGTAATAGGGAAAGATTCAAAATCCCGAGGGCGAGACCCCAATATATGTGGTAAAGTGGGATGTTATAAATATTTATAGGGGACTTAGTGTACTGACTGAGATCAGCTGTGAAGGTATCTATATCTAATAAGAGTAGTGTATTATAGATAACCTTACTTGCTGCCACATATATATATATAAATATCTCAGTCAGAATTATTCTGGAATAGTGTGATGACTACGTTATGTGTCTAGGGTATGTGTATGATGAAGTGTAAGTCATAACAACAACAGACAGATAAACAATTTAATTTATTCCACCACACTTGACAACACTGTGACACTCACATACATATAACACTCTAAAGGATATCTTAAAGGAGTCACTGATAACTTTTCAAATAACAATATGTATTCATTGCTGTCATGAATGTATATGTGTCCTGATTCAAATACAACGGGAACCAGGAATCACAATCAATTTTAATTACAAGTTATATGTACAGAATTTCTCAATATGAATATTGTAGTGACATATATTATTAAAAGTATCCTATATTACAAGATGTGGCGATGAACAGATGCTCTGAATCGAGTATATTGGCAGCTCTAACCAATGAAACCCTGTCCACACATCTTTTCAAAAAATTTACTACTACTCCCGTTTCTCCTGACAACGAAAGATAGTATTTATAGCCCGACCACTCGTGTTTAGTCTTATATTTGTTGCGCTCCAATCAATTAGGAGTTAACATGGTAGGCTATTTCCGTAACGTAAGGTTTTTTCAAACACGTTATAAAAAAATTTTTTGAGCAGAAATGATTTCATGCTGTCAGGCACCCCCACTATTTTATTTTAGCCATAACTTGGTAATTCCTAGACTATTTGCGTAACGTTTTACATATTCTTTGTCAGCAAACCCTAAGGAACCCAAATATATATATTTAATAGAGCTAATATGCTGCGTTCAAAATATGCAATTTCTTCTACCTCCTGTTTCGAAGATGTGCTGTCTGGGTACTGTAATGTTTTCAAACATAAACCCATCTATTGTCATCTTTCCTAATAAGAGTTTTTCAGGATTTAAAAACCTAACTCTGGGAAGGGTAGTGAATTTTATCACTGTCGATTTGAAATAAAGTTAGTGCATGTGGCCTTACACGCGTGATGGCAGCAATTGTGTATCGCGCGACGCGTGTTTAGTGTTGCACGTGTTCGGCTTTATGCCTCTCCCTTCTCTCTATCCTTTAGTCCATCTGTCTTTAGTTACGCCGTGTATAAAATGGAATGAATGAAATATTAAAATTAGGTCATTGTTCAGCTTGCGTATCTCAATGTTTTTCCAAGAAATACAGCACACGTTTCATTGAAGAAAGCGGGTAATAATACAGTAGGCTTTTACTATCAACGTGAAAGCGTTACAATTTGCCGACGAAGTAGAAAACAAGGGGGATTTCGAGTACAGTCATTGTGACAGCACTGTTCTTTACCATTCTTCTTCCTTTTATTAAATTTATTTGTTAGGCTTTATATTTACCTGGTACTTTATATATGTGGATTAGAATATTTCACGACAACAGTTACTAGCAAAGACCCATGGAGAAGAAGAGACTTTGAGACAATGAATTTGTAACACTGTTCCAGAGGAAAAAATCAGTGCCACCCATGCTGAAATATAAATGCTAAGTGAAATAGAACAGTTTAACAATACCACATGTAGCACTGCCACCACCATGAGGAATCAGTTGAACACCTACTGTTACTGTGCCCAAGACTAAACTGACCTGCGACACCAGCTACTTCCATCGCACCCAACCATCCACAACACACTCTACACATCATCACAACAACTGAGGAAGACTTGTACCTTTGTCAGAGAGGCAATGGGCTGTCAAGAGCTACCTGCTCACAGCTAAAGGGATTATATCATCACATAAAAATGTTGACAAAGCCAACATATAGGCCAATCTTACCACTACTGAGTCTATGTAGCCAACATATTGGCCAGTTAAACCACCCCCTGAGCCCACATAGTTCACAAGGGTTTCTCAGGAAGCAAGAAAGAACAGGACTCCTACTAACTCGGACATGTTGTAAAAGGTGACTGTTATGATTAAAATTCATAACTGGTGTGAATTATATAGCTTTAGCTCAGCGGGGCTCTTTGTTTGTTTATTTTACACGGGTCACTGGAAAAGACGGGTGAGCTACGTTAAGCCGATATGCTTGGCTGGCTCTCGTGAGACTGGTGGGACAGAAATGCGGGAGAGAGCGGATTGTGTGTAATGGCGAGTGGACGTACGATTTTGAGCTCCGGGTGTTGAAGTGTTTAAAAATGGAGTTCTGTGATTATTAATAAAAATATGAAAGGATATTGAGAGCTAATATGAGAGCCTTTTGACATGGACTTACTGTCGATTATATGCCATTATTATTATTGTATTACTTGTGGAGCTGCGTGCTGTCCAGAAATAAACTATATTGTCCACGTCGCCAGTTGGGATTCTAATAATTCTGAGTGGTGTTGGCTGGTTGCGGTGTCCAAAAGATTTACTACCCTAGCTGGTATCTTGGCCATCAGGAACCATCCTGATATATATATATTTAACGTTCATGTTTAAAACGACACGTAACAATTATTAATATAAGGTGGTTCATGAGACTGGTTGACTCATCAGATTAATTTTTTTTAAATTAATTTTTTTAACATACGCCAGCTATTACCCGAGGCGAGAATCTCTGGTTAATATATCTAACCTGACACTGATTTTTACGTGAGTATCCCTTTTTTCCCTGTACACTGACAGGTGTCCACTCGCCATTCAGGCAGATACTCGCCATTTTCGGAGGGTACCCATTAGAGCTGGGTTGGCTCAGGAGCCGCCAATCCCTGGTCGACGACCTCCTTCAAATGTCTTCGCCAGGGCTCGAATTAATCCAGTGCAAGTCCCGGTCGACGACACTATTTCAAATGTCTTCGACGGGCTTGAACCTGGATCACCTGGATCGCCAGCACAGTGTGGTAACCGTTACACTAGCGCGGCTCCCAGACTCATCAGATAAAACACATTGCTACTGAAACTACCACTGCAAGAGCACATGAATGCTGTGATGCAGCCTTCCTGTAAGGTGACTAGCTGCCGTGGTGGTTCCATGTTCCATTAGGAGTGAAAAATGAACAGCAGAAGGAAAAACCTTTCTGGGAGAAAAATATGAAATGGCAGAAATGAGTAACGGTAAAGGTAGTCCATAGTAGATACTTTAAATATCGCTTTGTTATACATTCACACAGCAATGACTGTATTTGTGGTTTTACTTTCATTGCAGGGCACCCTTAGTATGCAAACTCTGGTACAATCTCTGCCTCAGCCCAAGCCTGTGGACTACTGTGCGAGTGCCATATGGTGGCTACTACTGGATGACGCGCACAGATGAGTTTCTGATTTGGTTATCAACGCATAGACTTGGACCTTGTAAAGAGATTGATTTGACTGGCTGGGATATTACACCTAGAGGAATCAAGGTCACTTCAAATTTGATATCTTGTTTTGCAGTACAAGTCTTTTTTCTTTTTATCAAGACACCCGAAAACCAAAATATTCTGAAAATCGAAAGGTTTTTTTTTGGGCTACTTTTCAATACAGTTTGGCCGATTTCTTACTATGTTAGTGACTGATACGTGTTGTATTGTTAAATATTCCGGAGATGTTCTCTGTGGCCAAGTAGACTCTAGGGGCAGTCACACAACACGAAATCAGCATAACTGCACTGAGCGGATAAACACCTCCTTCACGATTTTACAAATATGCATTTTAATTGACTTGACAAAAAGCTCCATGGTAATAGATATATAGGCCCAAAGGCAAATGCAGTAATATATAGTAGTCCAGTCCGTTCCCTATCAAATGCAGGTCATTGGCAATCATTCAAACTTTATGTAATATAGTCCATTGGACATCTTTATGAATAGGCACACATTTCCTTACTAGAATAAGCCAGGAACACCTCAACCAAGTATATTGATGTCCTGGTGATGGAATAATTCAGGTAAAACACAGAATACTGCAGGAGCTCAAAACACATACGTCCGCTCACTTCCAAACACAAGTCGCATCTCTCTTGCAGACGATCACCTCACTTCTGCTTCAAATTGTTCACGTCTGCCAGTCAACCATATCGGCATGACGTCACTTCCTTTATTAATAAGTGACTCCGTATAAAATAAACAAAAAAGAAGCCCTGTTGAGCTGCCTATTATATCGACATAAACGTTATGAATCTTAATCATAACAGTGACTTTAGCTATTTTTGAACACATTTTGGATTAGCTGGGTTATTTTACTTACTTAGTCGTTCCTCTTCTATCGTGAGGTGTAGAGATTTGGAAGAGAGAGCACCATACTGTCTTATCGGCTGTCTTCCTCCTGGCCTGGTTCCATTCTAGTCCTCGGTCTTTCAGAGATTGTCTAATGTTGTCCTCCCAGTGGACTCTGGGGGTCTGGATCCCTGTCACGGAGTGTTTTGAGGGTATTTTGCATGTGTGAATGTTCCCATGCTCCAGCGGGAGTTTATTAGTCATGTGAGTTGTTGTGAGCTGGGAATGTGTGCATTGTAATGATTTAGCTACAAGCAGGGTTGTGAGCATTGCTTGAGACAAGATGTTAGCTTTTGTGATGCGTGAATGAAGATCAGTGGAGCGTGAAAGGGTTTCACGGGTTTTAGTGAAATGCATGAAAGGGGCAGTCAGCGGGAGGAGTGTGGTATAAGTGTTGTCTAACTTACATCCACCCACATACACCCTACTCGTCACAATCCCTGGCTGCCATACATGTTGTGGTAGCCGATCTTCTCTCATTCTGCAGACATGGCCAAATCATCTTCGTTGGGCCTGTTCTACTTGGGTCTGCAGGGATTGAGTTTTTAGGCCATGCTGTATCATCTGGTTGGGCAACTTTTCGAACGCAATTTGGGCGACATCTGAAAATCTAAAAAAAAATCCAGTTTCCTAGTCAAAGCTGTCCCTGAGAATGTCAGATAAAAGGATACATGCCTGTAATTTAATAGTATATGGTCATTGACATAGGACATTAAAGGCTTGAGCATTAATGATGTTTATCCATAGGTATCCTGAATATGAGTACATTATTTTTCATAGCAAGATTTAAGCCAGAATTTCATATTTTGTGCTAAAGTAAGTTAAAATTTGTTCCTACTTCTAACTCATATTTTTTTCTGCATATTTTTTCTAACTATCAGTTTTTATCGTAAGTTCTAACCGATCTGCGATGAAATCATAACTTGAAATAATCTGCATTGATTATATGCACTGCCATACATACACACACACACCCATTCTGTTACAAAACTGACTACACACTATTTTTAATTATTTTATAACTTTATCTCCCAGTCTTATAGCAGCCATCCATTTATTATTTCCCCTGTTTAATTGGATTTGAAACTTGGTAAATTTATCTGTATTTATTCCTCCTTTATTCTTTCAGATGCTCACAGAGAGTTGCTCCAAGTTACAGGCCATAAACTTGTCTTATTGCACTAAACTTAGTAAAGATGTGGCTTCATATTTCACTGCTAACTGTCCTTACATCACAACACTGGATTTCTCTCACACATGTGTAAGTATAATAAATTCATTACAAATTTTAGTTTGGATTTAAATGTAGATAATACTATGCATTAAAGATGTTTTTGTTTATTAATGTTAATGCCAAATATTTGTTAAAGCCAGTCCCACACCTTATGATATTTGAGGAAAATGATAATACCCTTAATCCACCTCAACATTGCTATATTAATAGTTTACTAATAATATAAATGTACTCTATTCATACTCTGAACAAAATAGATTTATGTAAATGGTCTTACTAAAGATTACATAAAACAACATGCAGACATTCACTAACAGACGCTTACATGTGATATGAAAAACTGAATGGGAACAGACAGTAAAATACTGCCAACTAAGAACCCATTGAGCAATAGAGAAGAAAACAAATAGAGGTGGATTACATAATAACTGATACAGGCGTCCCCCGCGTTTCAACGATCCGCTCTTTCGACCCTTTTCAATTTTAACCAGAACCCATACAATCGACGCGTGGTCCGCTCTTTCGACCTATTTTGTCATGTTTCCAAGCTTGTGTTCATTTTACTGTACAGTATTTTTGTATATTTAAAGGTAGGCTTTTGCTCATTTTACTGTACTTTTGTATACATATAATATGTTATTTAGCTTTCGCACACATTCGCAAGTGATATATAATGCCATATTTACGTTTTTCGGCGGCCAAAATGCATTTGCAAGCTAAAAATAGATTGGGTTCCGCTTTTCTTCGATTTCCGCTTTTCGACAGTGCTCTGGTCCCTAACCTGTCGAATAAGCAGGGGACGCCTGTATAGCATAACTTGAAAGGCTGTTAATGGAACCCTTGTGGAAAGCGAAAAAGGTGAAGACTAAGGAACACATGAAGGAAAGAAACATTGATGCAACTGAAGGATGGAGGATACACCTGAGGATAAAGAGGTAGTGGTGGAGACGCAGGATGTATCAAAGCATGTGATGATTAACCATTGCACCCAATGGTTTCTAGGCCAGGGGTCAGCAACAGGTCAGTCACAATCTGCCAGTGAATCACACAGGATAACTGGGTAGATCCACGAAAGGGGGAAAAGAAAGATTATTTAAACTTATGAAAATTTGGGCTAGCCCTGTACCATGGTATATATATATTTTTTTTAAACTACTGGACGGCAGCTATCACTTGTCAAGAAAGGTCATGGTGGAAATTTTGACAAGAAAAGTCGTGATGGACATTTTGATAAGAAAGGTCATGGTGGACATTTTCACAAGAAAGGTCATGATGGACATTTGACAAGAAGGGTCATGATGGACATTTTGTCAAGAAAGGTCCTGATGGACATTTTGACAAGAAAGGTCATGATGGACATTTTGAAGCTGTTCATTCTAAAATTGAAACTGTTTTGTTTTTTTTAAACTCTCTAGACATTGTTCTATCAAAGTAGGTCTTTAGAGTGCTCTGTGTTTCTAAAATAGATCTGCACAGTTCCTGGATTGCATACCAATGTTCTAGGCTGTAGATTGATTTGATTTGCTTATTGTTTTAGAATTACATTGCATGTGACAACTGCCTGATCTCTTGCAAATTTGCTTAGGCACATGCAGTTAATATGAAACAAACTGTATCCACAGAATGATTTGGTGAGTGTTATCCCGATGACGATCATTATTGAACACTACAATGTTCAGTTGCTCAGCCTTAACCTGAGTGGTAACTTGATGCATGGTTTTCATCGAGTCATGGATGCAATATGTGTAAGTTGTTGCTCAGTGTGATGTTAATGTTTCTTTCTTGTCTCATGTTTGATTACCTTGGAGTTGTTAGTATCATCATTACTCCTTAGCTCCCCTAGGAGCATAGGCCTTCAGCAAATGTACCAGATCCTTCTATCCTGGGCCCTCCATCCAAGATCTCTCCATGTCTTCTCTATCTGCTGCAAATCTGTATCTAACTCTCTACCCCATGCGTTTTTTTGGTCTCCTTCTATCTCTCTTAGACTGTGCACTCTAGACAAGGGCTGCCCTGCAATGCCAACAGGTTCGCACAGCACGTACCCCACCTATTGCCAGCGTTTTCCCCTTATCTCCCATTCCATCAGCAAACATCTAGCTTCTGTTACAGTTTCCACATCGGCGATCCCGCCACACCACTTCAATCCCTCCACTCTACGCAAGAAGTTAATCAGTAAAACCAGTCGTGAAAACATTTGCTAAGGCAAGCCAATATACTGTCATTTAGCAGACACACCATGCACTAAGGCATCAGGAGAGTAAAAATCTCTTAATTTTTTAGTATGTCTATTTTGAGTGTTAATAATACGCTTGTCTTACCAATTGTTTGTCTGAAAATTTGCTCGCTGTAAGTAGAAACTGCCCCATGCAGTGCCCGGGGGGGGTCTCTGAGGAGACAGAACAGGACTATTGTTTCTTTAGGCATGTCATAAGTAAAGGTAAAGGTAGTCCCATAGCAAATACTGCTGTAGGGGAGTGAAATGTTAGAGACTTCACTATACTAGGTTCAGCATTGAGAGGTGGGGTGACCAGTTCCCTTCCTCACTGCCTTTTCCTTCCCTAACTCAAAGTCAGGTACCCATTCACAGCTGGGTAGACTGGAGCGTGACGGCACCGTGATTTGAACCCGGCACCTTTGACGCGAGAGACCAGTGCTCTAACCACTCTGTCAATTGAAATAAGTGGTGACTTATAAAAGCTTGTGCGTAGCTTGGCAGTGTCATCATGTTAAACCAGTTGCTACAGGAGTCATCACTGCAAGACAACATGAATTTTTTGTGTGTGTGTGCAGGCTTCCTGTAAGAGGACCAGTTGCAGTGGTGATTCCATGCTCCACAGGGGGCCAAAATAGAAATGAATGAATGAAGCAGGTATCAGCATACTCATTACAAGAAAAAAGGGGACACAAACAGTTTGTGTTGTAGAAATATTTGCAGCATTTGTTTCTCTTTATGGTCATCTCTAATCCAGTTGTGCGTTTCAGAAAGAGTAATTCTTTTGTTTTATTGGTCATTAACAAAACAGGAGAATTGCCCCAACCTGGAACTTTTATCCATGAACTACTGCCGAGTGGACATTCTCACGCTGGATATAGAAAGACTACAACACAGCCTTCCTCATCTCAGGACGCTCAACATGGGTTACATCCTAGCCAGTAGCGTGAATATAGAGGAGAGACCATCAGTATGTTTGCATTTGTATAAAATTGTTTTGGGCTTAACATTAATGGGTATAATTTAGCACTACACGTTAATTAAAAACTAAAAGTGCATTTGAATACTAAGAAATGCAAAGATGTTTTTTTTTTTTTTAAACGTACGCCCGCTATTACTTGAGGTGAAATCTTAGGTTAGTATGTCTAACCTGAGACTGATTTTTACAAACACTGACAGTAGGTACCACAAAGTGATTTTTTGTGTGCACAGAAACACCAAAGAAAACAATGTAGTTTTGAAGCCTTTGGTAAATCATGAAATTTGGTACTTTATTTTTTAAAATAGGACAACAAATAAAAAAGTTATAGCATTTTAAAAAATGTGGGGACTTCGCAACATTGAAAAAGTTACATCACACCAACTTCAGAACACTGCCGTCTTCTTAAATATAATCTTACAACTTTCTCTGACAAACAACATATAGTCTGGAATATACTGATCACACAAAGAAAACTATAGAGCTACATCATGAATAATTATCAATATATTTGAGACCAAAAATTGCAAATCTGCAAAACACATTACCGAAAAATATAGTTTGTTGAATGAAAGTCAATATTCACAACATCATATTTCAAAAAGTATAAAAGGTACAAGCTTTAAATTTGTACATATTAATCTGTATACTACATAAATATATCTCAATTTTTTTCAGAGGATTTAAACATCTATTTGTTCTAGTATAATTTTTTTTAATGTGTCCAGAGGCCAATTTGTCGCAGGGGAAGAAAAAAGTGTGAAAATGAAGAAAATTTTTTTTTTTTAAGATACTGTCCATATTACATAAAAAAAAATTTGTAGGCAATAATTAACAACATCTAAACAATAAATAGCAACATCTAAACGCTATATTTTTTTAAACAACTGGTTATTAGCATTTAAAAAGACATTTTTTAACTGGAGAAGAATGATCATGGCGCACTCTTTCCCTGTGAGAGGGCAATGACACCTCAAAACCTAAATGCTTCAGAAGTCCAAAATACAATTCTTTGATATTTCCTGATAGTTTAATGTCCTTATCATTCAATATTAATGTCCTTATCATTCAATATCAATTATCTGTATCTTACCTCTACACCTCACGGTAGAAGGAGAACAACTAAGTAAGTATCTTAACTGAGCCTTAAGATTTCTAAGGGCATATCGTCCTTTACAAATTTTATCCACACCCTCCTTTGTGGTGCACAGACCCCCTTGGCTTATGATTGTGTTATATAACTCTTATCTTCTTCTCTGCATTTTTAATATCTTTCTCTTTTTTCCTCCTATTCTTGTCAGTTATTTGCTGTTTAATTTTTTCTTTGACTGCCCTCTCTGACTCTTTACTCCGTATTTTCCATTTCAGTCTATGTTTTGGGTTCTTCGTCGTCACTCTTGCATTCTCTACTTTTATTTTATCTGCTCCTTCCTCTTCTCCATTTCACTTTTTATCTGTTTGTAGTGTGTTACTTTGTGGTCTGTAGCTTTATGAAAAAAAAAAAAAAAACTACAAGCAGTCTACCTCGAGCCATGTTGCATTCCCATCCATATAACTTCTGGAATTTTATTTTTCCATATTTTTTTTTTTTTTTTTTTTTTAAATTAATGAAGATAAACAGAAATCCCGTTCAACCTCTGATGGGTTATAATTAGGATATATATTGTTTTCAATTCCAAATAATATGAACAACTGCCGACATGAGAAAGTGGCATCACATTTGAAAATAGGGACACTCACAATTGTGCTTAGGCCTATACCGTACGTTAAATAATAAAATAAAAAACAAACAAACAAAATCAAGAAGAAACTATGAACAAGAATAATATTAAAGTGGAGGGGTGTATAGGCCTGGTGGTTCTAGTTATATAACGGACTTTACCAGATATTTAATTGACTTTCATCTGTTTAAAGTCACATGCATTGTAAGAACAGCATCAGACCTTCACATTCCCAGCCACTATATATTAACATGTGTTCGTGTTAAATATTGTTTGACTATATTATGCAGTTCCCTAGGTCTGTCTATTCTCAACACCTCCTCTATATTTATAGGTAAGTTGGATGCCTGCAAATAATCCAATATTGGTATAGCAATTTAACACGTTATTGGATTTAACAATAATGTTAAATCCAATATTTTTCCAGATGACTCCTAGTAGGAGTCATCTGGAAAATTAAAATTCCAGAAGTTATTTTTGTTTTTACATGTATAGAGAATTACATGTACTATTACTATTACTGGCTTGTTCTTGTTCAGAGTTTCTTCTTGATTTTTTTTTTTTTTTAACATATAAGCACAATTGTGATTGTCCTAATTTACAATGGTGTGATGCCACTTTCTCATATCCGCAGCATATTATTTGGAATTGAAAACAATATGTATCCTAATTATAACCCATCGCAAAATAAACCTTCATTCAATTACACATTAATCAAAACATGCATTTTTTTATTCAGATTGGTAACTTTCTTAGCTTTTCAAGCTCGTGAAATAATTAGATTGATGCGTGAATGTCTGAAGTGGTGATAGCACATTCATTTCACGCTATTACAACAACCATGTGATCGTGTTAAATTGCTAAATAATATTAAAACTATTGTAAAGTTTACATTTAAAGTTCAAAACATTGTTAATAAGTGATATACTTACGTATAGTCATCTTCAAATCAGAAGATGTGATGAAGTTTGAGCACGAACCAACATAAGTGGCATGCCGATTTTGATAGACATAGGGAGTTATCACAGTCGATGTAACAGCCTCGCTCTGCATTTTTCGCTAAAATTCTTGACCAAGAGAGCGTTACTTAAAGTCAAATCGCTTCACCAGCAAACATCAGAAGTCTTTGATATTTTATAGGAATAAATAAAAATGGCTCCCAAATCTTCTCATACCATGCAAGGAATTATAACACAACTTAAAATGTCAAATCTTGTAAAATTTCGACTTCACTTCGAAAAATCTGCGTCTTCCACATTGTTTCCTACAGCTTGCATTATACGAAATTAAAGCTATTCCTCCGCCCATCATAATGGTGAAAGCCGTATGCAAATCAGACGTCTGCTGGTCAAGCAATACCCGTTTGAATGAAGCGGGGTGAGGCAAAAAAGCCGAGTTGGCCGCGCGACGAGTTTCGCTACGCGTAACGTTGCTGTTTGTTTTTATTAGTAAAAAAAATACTTCAATAACTTTTATTATTCGGGAATTAATACATTTCAAAAGAGAAGAGGATAATGAGTATCGTGATATAAATTTTATTACAATCCGCTTAATAGCAAAGGGACAGTGACGACTTAAACTTGACGAATTTTCCTCAGTTTTCTCAACTTTCGTGCGTTTTCAACCAAAAAAGCGGGCGGTTTGTGGTACCTACTGACAGGTGTCCTCTCGCCGTTCAGGCAGATACTCGCCGTCTTCGGAGAGCAAAGATGTTTTAATATTCAAAGGAAACAAAGCATGTTTGAAACTGTTTGGATATTTAGAAACAAAACCAACTTAGGATACTCTGAAAAAGTAAAGATCATGTTTTGATAATCTGAAATAGGAAACATGTTTGGATACTTACAATGAAATTCACCCCATGTAGTTCTCAAGGGTCTCCGAGGAGACAAAGAAAGAAAATGACTACTGCTCATTCAGGCATGTTGTAAAAGGGTTGTAAATGGGGTTGTCCATTGGGCTAGCAACCTCATTATGTAAAACTTATTGTTACAGAGACCACCACTGCGTAAGTTTGTGCTTTGGCATAGGCATCCTCATCTGCAGTTGTGGCTGCGTGCTCCATTAGGAGCAAAATAGATGATGAGAATTAAATTCATTTTGGGATACTTAGAAATAAAATAATTATGTTTGGGTACAGAGGACCTAGAATATGGTTGGATAGTTTGAAGTGACCAAAAAAAAACAATAAATAAGTCTAGAATTGCCTTTGCAGAAGCTGAAATGACTAAATCTCACTTTACTTTCTGTGATCTGCCTTGTTTTTTTTTTGTTAGATAATGTGTGTCAAATAATTGCACTTTTGCTTTTCTATTGATCATCGATCTGCCTGTTTCTTTCTTTGGTTCCTGCCTGCCATCAAAATGCACAGCTGTACAAAGTCATACCTGCTGTTAGTATGGCCATGGGCATGAAGAAGTGGTTAAAACCTTGTCATTTAATTAATTATGAAAAAGACTTTCACTGGTTTTCCAGTTTGAATGGGGGTCTTTCAGTTGCTATTCCACAAAGCCTTCATTTATTATTTCTGCCTCACTAGCTTTAATTCCTTTCAGACCATAGGCATTGACTGTAGCTCGGCACGTGTTTTGTCATTGATAAATGTTTTTCCCATCCAGATGGTTCTTGTTATATTTATGTCATCCTCCAGGTTTTCTCCTTTGATGTGCTTTATGTTCATCTTTATTTTTTTTTCCCCTTGATATTGGTTTCATGCTAAAGATTGTTTGGTCTTAGATAAAGAAGTTTGTTTGGTCTTGGATAAAGAAATTTTCTCAAAGAGTATACAGCTGGTATCATTCGCTCCTTGTAATGCCATCAGCAGGTTTCCTCATTGTGTGTTGTATCCATCATTAGTGTTTTCTTGTCATCTGATGTTCCTCTGGCACATGTCTGATTCTTGTCACCAGTTCCACACTGGTGATCTTGTCACCAATTCCATACTGGTGATCTTGTCACCAGTTCCACACTGGTGATCTGGTCACCATTTCCATACTGGTGATCTTGTCATACTGTTTCAGTCCTTCTGTTCTAGGTAGGCACCTATTTATGTAAGTCTATAACTTCTTTGTGGTTGTTTTTTTAATGTTGTTTATATTGTGAAAGTTTTAAGTTGCTTGTCTAATTAAAACTCTTGAAATTTTGTGATGTGATAGGACATAGTAAAAGTCTTTATAAGTATCAGAAAATTCTGGCAGATAGCAAATTTCATTTATTTCATCTATGTACTCATCTATTTGTAAACTTCAAACATTTGCTTGCAGTACCTGTCACCAGGATTTCAATCGCTAGAAGACCTGTCCATTGCAGTAGGCAGTCCATGTGATAATCGGCATCCCCTTCCTGTCAATGACAACTTTATAGAGAGGTAATATTGATATTTTCCAGAAATTGTACAAATTATTAATAGTAACATAAGCTTAATATTTTTGTGTGGTAAATTACATGTGATTACATTTACATACCAGGTAATGTAATTTAAAATTAATGAATTTGAGAAAGTCTGGTATCTTTTTCTTTGCCTTTCAACTCCGTATGGAGTATCACTTGCTTCCTAGCTCAGTGGTCTATGGTTCGATCCCCAGATGAGGTGGGATTTTTTTTAGGCTGCAAACGGCTCCTGGGTCGACCCAGCCCCAAATGGGTACCAGAGCAACTCTGGGAAGGTTTAGGCGGCCGGCGTGACGCTGACCACATCACCCCTAGTGTGCCGACGGTCAAGAAAATGGCCTAACACCATATTCCCAATATGCCTCAATGGGGCGTGTAACTGGATCCTTTTTATGGAGTATAGGCTTTCAATCAGTTCTTGAGAAACCCTCCTGTCTTTGGAAGCCTGTTCTAGTCCTTTATTAATTTCTTATTTGTCCTTCTTGTTGCTGTTGTTGTTTAACTAGGGCTGCGGAGCTTGTCGCTCTTTTGCAGCCAATGCCAGTTTGGTTCCCTTGACATTATCTACAGTGTAGGTCTTGGGTTTTCTTGTGGCTTTTTTGCCTTTCTGAAACTTCTCTAGTTGGAGTCATGAGTTCCAGTTTCTTTACCTGCTGCTCTGTCCTGGCTCGTCATGCATTTAAAGGATCCTCACATCTAGTTTCAAGCTAGGAAGAGGAAAAAGTGGCAGCATATTGTGCATTCCCTGCCATCCATGGGGCTGTCAAAATATGCAGAGCTAAAATTCCATGCTCTGCTTCTGGGTTCTCCCAAGGAACAGTCACATTCCTGCACAAAGCTACAAATCAGTCCCCCCCCCCCTGTCATCCATCCATTGTGGGATCCTCATGCATAAAGTCAAACAAGTAAAAACCAGAGCTAAGTCTGAGGCGTGAGTGATTCTCCCAAGCTTAGTGTGCAGTGCATCCCTTATCCTTCTTATGCCTGTCTCAATTCCCTTAACCATGTGCTTTTGAGTCTCCCTGTACAGTACTTCTCCTACCTGCTGATTCCAGAACAAGGTCTGCCTTGTGATGCTGATAAATGAATTCCTCACTGACATCCTAGACATCTCCAGCATAATTCCTCAAATCTTGTTTGATTAGCATTTGTCTGGCTCTTTCTATCACTTCTATATTGAGGACCATGTTACACTATTTTTATCCTTATGCAGTCAATCTTCGCTATTTGCGTTTTCATATTCGCTGATTCGCTCATTTGCACAAGGTAAAGTGTAACCCCCCAACGGGCTGATCACCCGTTTGCCAGTCACTTTGATTACGGAAACAACGACAAACGGATTGATTTGTCGTTGCCCTAAAGACGCCATTAGGCGTGATGGGAACAACGGCAAAGAAAATCATTCGCTGTTGCCCTTAAGACGCCACTAGGCGTAATGGCCACTGACTGCTTTGCCGGTCGTTGGTTAAGGACGGAAGAAGAAGAAGAAGAAGAAAGTGTAACCCATTTTTTGCCATTCGCAGGTATTCGTGGCCATGCGCAGTAGGCAAAATATTTAAAGATGCCAGCAAGGAGAGGCTGGCTACTTGTTCTCGCGGCTTTCGTTGTGTTTACACGTGTCTTTGTCGAGCATCTTGTCATCCACGTTTTTGCAGTTTTACGCTGTTTTGATTATTTTTGGAATTAATAATGACATTTAAGCGTAGTGCAAGTGTGTTGGCGAGTGTGCCTAAGAGCAAGAAGGCTGTGATGAGCCTCAGTGATAAAGTGCGTGTGTGTTAGATAAACTTCTTTCTGGGATGTCTGAATGAAATTTTCTTTATTTCTTAATTTAAATGTTCTGTGTAAATTTTGCAAATATTTGTTTTCCAAGGATTTTGTAATGTGTATATGTGTGTGTATGGATGTGTGATTGAATGGGTGAGTGAATGTTGGTACATCAAAAGATTGTACATACTGTACAATTACAAAGAAAACAGTGTATAAAATACATATATAAAATGAACAGTATAATAAACAGGCTGTTTTTTTTAACAAGAAATATACACAAAATGATGAGTTTGTGATGATCAGGAGCAATAGTGTATGGTGTACAGGGTCCCGCAGGAACATAACCCTCCTTTTCCCATAGGATCAATGGTTCCAAAATCGCGGATTCCATATTTGCAGGGTTTTCAAGGAACCTAAGCCCCGCTAATAGCGAAGATTGATTGTATTTTGCAGAAACATTCATTTATGAATGTCTATAACTTCTTGATTCTTCTTTCATCTTGTTACTCCCAGTGGAGTATGGGGCCAGTGGTGTAGTTGTACCCAGAGAGCCTGCGCTAACTCATGTACTACTTACAGAGCATAGAGTCAGCATTGTAGCAATGTTTCTAGAAAGCCTTCACCAAGCTTATGCATGCTTTTACAGCAGTGGTTTCTGTGGCATCAGTTTTACGTGCTAGGGTTTGCCAGCCGCATCAAACTACTTGATTACAGAATAACAAAGATGTTATTATTCTTTCCAAGAAAATGACAGGTATCTGAGCAAAGCCTGGTCCTTATAGTCCTCTAATATTTGCACTCTCCCCCCCCATCATTCTCGATGAGGCAATAAGCAAGAGTTAATTAAAATTGTTTTTAATTAGTTTTCATTCCTGCTGCCATGTTATTGTTTGTTATTGTGATGCAGTACTGTAGTTTTATTTTTCAACAGGCCCCATGTTTCTTCTCCATGTATTATTTACGTTTTTTTTCAGGAGGGATTACTGGGGGTTTTGATTTTAACCGCACCTGTCTTCTTTTCTTGATAGGAATTGCGTTCACGTTAGGCTTTTCTTTGTAAAATAATTGCGGCCATTTTTATTGTAGTAGGCGCTTGAGTATTATTAGGAGGGGTAAATTTTCTTCTTCTTCTTCTCTTCTTCTTCGATCCTTAACCACCGACCGTCAAAGCAGTCAGTGGCCATCACGCCTAGTGGCGTCTTGTAGGGCAACAACAAATTGATTCCATTTTGCACACTACAAACTGTAAATTTTCAGACTGGGAAAAATCCAGAAAACCCGCACCTACCTGGTAAAAATGGGGGTGGGTGTAGAAACGACCCAGGTTCTAGGCTTGAACCAACCAAAGTTGATTCTGCTCATGCGTACGATAGTATATTAGTTAACATGACGCAATTTGAGATGCGCGCGAGCCGTATAACCATGAGTCATGTATTTGTTGCTATATTATTGGCGGATTTAAATAGTTTATTAAATGCAGAAAGATTATTGGTTTAAGATTGGCCCCTAAACAAAGCCACGCAATGACTCACTCATAGCGTGGAGGTTAGCGTCAATTTTCTGTAATAAATAACAGGATCGAGTAGTGAGCGCTCTCTTTGTTTCCAGAATTATCAGCCGTGAAATCAACGTCAATTATCGCTTGCTCAAGTTAGAGATATTCGGTATTGGCAGTTTCACGGCACACAGGGAGGGTGCAAATTTGCCTTCCAGCTTGCCAATACAGTCGGTCATTTCTCAGGAGTAGAAGGGTCGAGGCATCGCCAGAGGTGAAAAAAAATTGGTGACGCGGTAGTTACCGGCGCCAAGTACGTCTGCACCAGTAAAAGATAGCAATTCTTTTTTTTGTTTGCAGTGAAGCATTCTTCAGCGGGAAAGGATTTCTTAAAATCCTGAGCTCTAAGCTCATATTCACACACCGAAACAAAGGCGCGTGGCCTGGTGTCGTTTAAATTTGGTCATAATAAAACCGACGCCCCTAAACCCAATGAGGGGGTAACCGGGCAGGTGAAATAAAGTTAGTCAGCAGTGAAGCCTCTACATCAAGTCTAGTACCCAGTCATTATTTCAGAAGTCATTGTTGCAGTAGTCGTGGAAGGAGATAGGGTCAAGATTCCTTCCAAATGCACTAGAGAGGAAGGGCGTAGCGAAGGAGCCTCTCAGTCGAAACCAAGGGTGTCAAAGAGACACTGAGCAGAAACAGAGGAGAGTCAGTTAGTTAGAGAAGAGGACAGCCTCTGAGGTTGTACGGAAGAAGTCCGTTAGTGGAGCAGTGTTTGGGAGTTAGCTGTGTAGGACATTATATATTCATTCAGATTGTGTAGACAGTTAGTACGTTCGCAGCCGGACAGTGGTGTAATATCTTTATAATTTACAGTAGGATAGTTAGGAGTGGTGGCTCGTAGTTCGAGACCCCACCAAGTACAGGGTGTGAAAACTTAATTCCTTTTTTTTTTCCCATACAGGTTGAGAGAGTGGATGAAAGGGTTGGGTTATATTATATGTCGTATTAATTGTCTTGGTTCTTTTTTTCAGGTGTGCGACCATCACACAGTATTTATTTTGATGTGTAATTTATTTGATTGTGTAAATAAACCTATAAACTATACTGGATCAGTCTCTATAACTATACTGTACCTATATGTTGTCTGTATAGTGTGTCTGTGGTCTTTAGTTAAACCTTATCTCCTTTATTGGTAGTCAGAGGTGGTGAGTCTATAGCTATAAAATACGTCAGAAGTGGCGAGGGAGAGTCAATCTCGGTTCTCACCCTCGAAGCTAATAGTCTCATCTTTCCACATTCACTGTCATTTCTCATACAAAATCTATCTTCTCAGACTTTCTCATACTAGTGTCTTGTCTTACACTCAGACAAAACTGTAAATTTAAATCCACTTCGTTACAGTTATGCCACGATGAAAGTTGTTATTTATTCATTTTAATCTGTTCTGCCATTTTAATGTTTGTTATGCCATAAGGAAAGTCATTAATTATTCATTTTCATCTGTTCTGCCATTTAAGTGTTTGTTATGCCTCGAGAAAAATTGTTATTTATTAATTTTCGTCTATTCTGCCATTTTATTGTTTGTTATGTCACGAGGAAGGTATTTTGGCTGATTTATTTGTTGTTGTAATTTTATTTTAACTGCCATCTGCATTTTGTGCACATTTTATTTACAGAATGGTGATGTCATCTAGACAGCTGAAGAGTTTAGACCTCCGAGGATCAGAACATTTTTCTGTACAGACATTGCTAAAATTACCATGCCCTGACCTGGAGAAGCTCATGATGGGAATTAGAGTCATTGATGATCCAAGGGGACTTGAGGAACTGTTGAAACAGGTATACTAAACATAAGTGGCAAATTTAGTAAACATGAGTGAAGAGTTTTTACAACATTTATTGTTGAATTACGCAACTATAATATGAATAGGGAGTTTCTCCATCAAGCATAGATAGTTTAAAGACATCATAATTATTATGTACTTTTATCCCCAGAATAAAAAATACAGTCATAAGTTACAATTTTTACAGCCTTTTGAGTCAAACAAAACAGCTGCCGCTTGCGATATTCCATTACGTAGTCAGTGGTCAAAATGAGTTCAAGCCAAGAGTAATTTTTGTGGTTTTCATTCACTAGAGTTGTTTCCCGTGAGGAACAGAATAATCGTTCCCTTTTTAAAACGAAATAGTATATATACCCTAGTGCCTTCTGTGTCTAAAAGAAAAGAAAGAAGGGAATGCATATACACATCCTTTATAGTACTAAATAGTAAAATGTGTCAGTTCTTACGGTTCAAAATTAACCATAAGAATAGAAGAATAACCATAAGTTAATGTCTTTACAAGGCAGTCCTTGTTCTGGAACCCCCAGGGCAAGAGAGGCAGACCAAGAAGCACATGGAGAAGAGAGCTGGAAACAGAGGTGAAAATGATGAGGAAAATGTGGAAAGAACTTGAGATGATGGCACGTGACAGGAGGACTTGGCATGTGTTTGTTGAAGGCCTATGCTCCTTTGGGAGTGGAGGGTTATGATGATGAATGTCTTTACTCTGTTGTTATTAATATTTGAAAATTTGTTGAAAAAAAAAAGGTAAAGGATCCTGTTCCACGCCCATTGAGGCATATTGGGAAAATGGTGTTAGACCCATATTTTCTTGACCATCGGCACACTAGGGGTGATGTGGTCAGCATCACGCTGGCTGCCTTAACCTTCCCAGAGTTGCTCTGGTACCCAATTCATGAGGCTGGGTCGACCCTGGAGCCGTTTGCGGTCTAAAATAAATCCCGCCTCAACTGGGTATCAAACCATGGGCCACTGAGCTAGGAAGCTAGTGCACTAACCACTGCGCTACCGCGGCTCCCAAAATTAGTTGAAGCCAACTGTAATTTTTGTGGTTTTCATTCACTGGAGATTATGGCATGTTTCCCACGAGGTACAGAATAACAGTTTACCAATAAAAACTGAACAGTGGTTTGTATACCCTATTGCCTTCTGGGTCTAAAAGAAAAGAAAAAAAGGGGGATGCATATACACATCTCTTGTAGTGCTAAATCGTAAAATATGGCAGTTGTTACGGTCCAGAATTAACCATAAGAACAGAATAACCATTCGTGAAGTCTATACTCTGTTGTTATTAATATTTGAACAATTTCTCCTCCTTCCCTCAGTGGCGGCACAGCCTAGTTGAAATTATCCTGTCATACAGCAGTTTTACTCTGTTGGATATTACTGAAGCTATGTTCTGTTTAGTGAAAGAGGAAAACCAGGTGTTAGAGAGGATTGAGTTGGAGAACCTAGGAATTGAGATGCCTTTGGTTATGTAAGTTGTGTTTGGTGTTGTGATTGTTCAGATTGTCAGTGATTAATTTTGTTGTCTTGGTCAGCTGTTGGTTTAAAAAGGTTTAAAGGAAGGGGCTACAGTGAAGTACTGTTTTCACAAATAATTGAGGGATTTCGATGAAAATGTGAAGGCTTAACATAACAAAAATAATAGCTATGCATAACAAGGCATTTAATGGTACAATGTTGTTGGTTGCCATGGAAAAGGTGACCATATTGGATTTTAATGCTATATTTTAGTTCACTAAGAGTGTTATATGTTTTTAGTTATGGGCACCTAATATGAATTGGAGTCTCATTGTATTTTAACACTGTTGTCAGATTAGATTTTTGATAACTTTAGTAGATACTGGGTCACAGGACTTTAAAGTTGGTGTCTAAAATTAATAACAAACTTTACAATATTTTGCAACATTATTTGCAATAAATCAACATTGTGATAAAATATCATAAATCTTACTTACTTAGTCGTGAGGTGTAGAGGTTTGGAAGAGAGAGTGCCATACTATCCGATCAGCTGTCTTCCTCCTGGCCTGGTTCCATTCTAGTCCTCAGTCCTTCAGAGATTGTCTAATATTGTCCTCCTAGCGGACTCTGGGTCTTCCTGGAGGTCTGGATCCCTGACTCTTAGCCTCCCATACCTGCCATGGCGGCCGATCTTCTCTCATTCTGCAGACATGGCCAAACCATCTTAGTTGGTACTGTTCTACTTGGGTCTGCAGGGTTGGGTTTTTAGGCTTTGACATATCATCTGGTTGCGGACCATGTCTCTTCTTGTTACTTCAACCATCTTTCTCATATACCTCCTTTCTGAGGTTTGTATCTGATTTTTGTGGGTTGTAGTCATTGCCCATGACTCATAAATCTAATGTGACAACAGTTTTAAAATGCAGTGGAAAGTCTTTGTGCCAAAGCTGATGTTGATTGTTAAATAAATAAGCAAGTTACAAGAAAATTAGTAATACAAATGAAGATTCTTAGAAATTAATGGTTTTCTTCATAGTAAAAGCACACTTTATTGGGGAAATATAATTTACTTAGTCGTTACCCTGAGGTGTAGAGGTTTGGAAGAGAGAGTGCCAGACTATCCTATCAGCTGTCTTCCTCCTGGCCTGGTTCCATTCTAGTTCTCGGTCCTTCAAAGATTGTCTAATGTTGTCCTCCCAGCGGACTCTGGGTCGTCCTGGGGTCTGGATCCCTGGCTCTTTGTTTCCCATGCTTGTCGTGGTGTGGTAGCCGATCTTCTCCCATTCTGTAGACATGGCCAAACCATCTTAGTTGGGGAAATATAATTTGCAAAATCAAAATACGTCTTGTTAGAATGTGCTCTAACATTTGATTTTAACATATATAGATTCAGGGGATTGTAAATTATCAGAAAATGGACTTATTCCAATTGTCAAATTTTTTTCAATTTTGACTTGAAATCCTGTACTGCTGATTTCTTATAAAGGACAAGAAGTGTGTGGGATTCCTATATACACACTTTGGGATTCTTGCCGGTGTTACAGAGTTCGTGCACTGTGCTGAAATCCTCCTTGTGTGATCTAAGGGAGGAGACCGGAGCACTGATGGGGTTTTCCATGCGCAGTGAAGATAGTCCTTACAGCCAAAACCTAACCAGAAGAAAAGAAAAAGCAAACAAGCTAAAGCAGACTTCCAATAAATAAAAAAATGTACCAACAAACATGCCTTCAACAATGGAAATAGTATAAAAGTGATGCAGTATTATGTAGAATCAATACATATGTATTGATATGAGTGTTGGATAATGAATAAACAAACATAGAGATCCGTTGCAGTGACAGAAATGTGGTTTCCTGGGAAGAATACAATGCCTACCAGTGGACAGCAGCATCATCAAATGAGAAAATAATAAAGGAAAACCATATTAATAAGATCAATGCTAACAAAAGTTAAAAAGGAAATGAGCAAACTTCATTGGTCATATAGCTAGAAAGGGCCCCATTTTTCTTTCTTGTGGTCTCTGACAAGTCATACAAGACAACTAATATAAGGTTGTCCGTGGGGGCTGGCAAATGGCCAGTGGAACCAGCGATGAGAAGAAGACACTGGTGCTAGATAGGACACACATTGACAAACCCTGTTGATAGTACAACAAGGCAGTCTTTGTTTTTGGAACCCTTAGGGTAAGAGAGATAAAGGGTGAACCAAAAACACAAATGGAGAAGATAGCTAGAGACAGAAACAACAGGAATGAGCAAGACTTATAATGATCTCAAGCTGGAGATGTAGGACAGGAGGACTTGATATGTTTGGGACAGGAGGACTTGATATGTTTGGGACAGGAGGACTTGATATGTTTGGGACAGGAGGACTTGATATGTTTGGGACAGGAGGACTTGATATGTTTGGGACAGGAGGACTTGATATGTTTGGGACAGGAGGACTTGATATGTTTGGGACAGGAGGACTTGATATGTTTGGGACAGGAGAACTTGATATGTTTGGGACAGGAGGACTTGATATGTTTGGGACAGGAGGACTTGATATGTTTGGGACAGGAGAACTTGATATGTTTGGGACAGGGGAACTTGATATGTTTGGGACAGGAGGACTTGATATGTTTGGGACAGGAGAACTTGATATGTTTGGGACAGGAGAACTTGATATGTTTGGGACAGGAGAACTTGATATGTTTGGGACAGGAGAACTTGATATGTTTGGGACAGGAGGACTTGATATGTTTGGGACAGGAGGACTTGATATGTTTGGGACAGGAGGACTTGATATGTTTGGGACAGGAGGACTTGATATGTTTGGGACAGGAGGACTTGATATGTTTGGGACAGGAGGACTTGATATGTTTGGGACAGGAGGACTTGATGTGTTTGGGACAGGAGGACTTGATGTGTTTGGGACAGGAGGACTTGATGTGTTTGGGACAGGAGGACTTGATGTGTTTGGGACAGGAGGACTTGATGTGTTTGGGACAGGAGGACTTGATGTGTTTGGGACAGGAGGACTTGATGTGTTTGGGACAGGAGGACTTGATGTGTTTGGGACAGGAGGACTTGATATGTTTGGGACAGGAGGATGTGATATGTTTGGGACAGGAGGATGTGATATGTTTGGGACAGGAGGACTTGATATGTTTGGGACAGGAGGACTTGACATGTTTGGGACAGGAGGACTTGATATGTTTGGGACAGGAGGACTTGATATGTTTGGGACAGGAGGACTTGATATGTTTGGGACAGGAGGACTTGATATGTTTGGGACAGGAGGACTTGATATGTTTGGGACAGGAGGACTTGATATGTTTGGGACAGGAGTACTTGATGTGTTTGGGACAGGAGTACTTGATGTGTTTGGGACAGGAGGACTTGATGTGTTTAGGACAGGAGGACTTGATGTGTTTGGGACAGGAGGACTTGATATGTTTGGGATAGGAGGACTTGATATGTTTGGGACAGGAGGACTTGATATGTTTGGGTCAGGAGGACTTGATATGTTTGGGTCAGGAGTATTTGATGTGTTTGGGACAGGAGGACTTGATGTGTTTGGGACAGGAGGACTTGATGTGTTTAGGACAGGAGGACTTGATGTGTTTGGGACAGGAGGACTTGATATGTTTGAGACAGGAGGACTTGATATGTTTGGGATAGGAGGACTTGATATGTTTGGGATAGGAGGACTTGATATGTTTGGGACAGGAGGACTTGATATGTTTGGGACAGGAGGACTTGATGTGTTTGGGACAGGAGGACTTGATGTGTTTGGGACAGGAGGACTTGATATGTTTGGGACAGGAGGACTTGATGTGTTTGGGACAGGAGGACTTGATGTGTTTGGGACAGGAGGACTTGATGTGTTTGGGACAGGAGGACTTGATATGTTTGGGACAGGAGGACTTGATGTGTTTGGGACAGGAGGACTTGATGTGTTTGGGACAGGAGGACTTGATGACAGGAGGACTTGATGTGTTTGGGACAGGAGGACTTGATGTGTTTTGGGACAGGAGGACTTGATGTGTTTTTGGGACAGGAGGACTTGATTTTTTTTTTTTTTCCCCCCCCCCCCCCCCCCCCCCCCCCCACCCCCCCCCCCCCACATGTGTTGGGACAGGAGGACTTGATGTGTTTGGGACAGGAGGACTTGATGTGTTTGGGACAGGAGGACTTGATGTGTTTGGGACAGGAGGACTTGATATGTTTGGGACAGGAGGACTTGATGTGTTAGGGACAGGAGGACTTGCTATGTTTGGGACAGGAGGACTTGCTATGTTTGGGACAGGAGGACTTGATATGTTTGGGACAGGAGGACTTGATGTGTTTGGGACAGGAGGACTTGATATGTTTGGGACAGGAGGACTTGATGTGTTTGGGACAGGAGGACTTGATATGTTTGGGACAGGAGGACTTGATGTGTTTGGGACAGGAGGACTTGATGTGTTTGGGACAGGAGGACTTGATGTGTTTGGGACAGGAGGACTTGATGTGTTTGGGACAGGAGGACTTGATATGTTTGGGACAGGAGGACTTGATATGTTTGGGACAGGGGGACTTGATATGTTTGGGACAGGAGGACTTGATATGTTTGGGACAGGAGGACTTGATGTGTTTGGGACAGGAGGACTTGATGTGTTTGGGACAGGAGGACTTGATATGTTTGGGACAGGAGGACTTGATATGTTTGGGGCAGGAGGACTTGATGTGTTTGGGACAGGAGGACTTGCTATGTTTGGGACAGGAGGACTTGATATGTTTGGGACAGGAGGACTTGATATGTTTGGGACAGGAGGACTTGATGTGTTTGGGACAGGAGGACTTGATATGTTTGGGACAGGAGGACTTGATATGTTTGGGACAGGAGGACTTGATATAAGTTTGGTGAAGGCTTTTGCTCCTTGGGGGGGAGGGGGGGGGGGGCGGAATGAGTGAATCATTAAATACCGATTTCATTCTTTTTTATATATATGTATTTTTGGTTATTCTCCCCAGAGCCATTTGTTTCAATTGTCCCAATCTGAGAACAGTCAATCTACAGAAATGCCTTTCATTACCGAAGAAACTCAGGAGATTCTTTGACAGACAGAAAGTTGCCACCTTCAGGAACATTGTTGGTCAAGTGTGTAAACACATGCACACAGATTAGGTGAAGGATGTTTGGGGGTGGGGTGGGTGCGGGGGGGGGAACAGAGGGAATGAGGATGCGAGAAAGAAAGCAGAGTAGATAGCAAGACTGATTGGAGAGAGAGAAAGAGAGAGAGAGGAGCACAAAAAGACGAGTAGTAAGATTGTTTAAAGCAAGGAAGGTTGGGTGGAGTAAAACTGTAAAGTGAGAGATTCAATAGAGAGGACGTGTGAAAGGATTCTTGAGTATAAAATTTTTATTGCCACAAATTTGAAAATAAAACAATGCTCAATTGTACGTACTTGAATGTTTTACTTCAAGTAAGTTGCAATAAGGAATGAAGCACTAACATTGTGCATGTTGCATAGGTAATATACCTTATGTTGAAACATTTTGTGTTATAACATAACTGTTACATAATTGTATTTCTTTTCCCCATGTTTCTTTCTCTGTTTTTGTGTGTGTGTTGCTTTTGTGCTATTCTTGTTTTACTCTCTTTCCAGGTGCATTCTTTTTTTTCTTTAACAAAAAAAAAACAACAAAAAAAACATTCAGACACCTCAAACATTAACTAAGTCATAACAAAGAGGGACGGGTTTCAGATACTTAAAGTTTATCTGACCAGTGTAGTTCCCGGGAGGTGTACATGGCTACTTCAGGTTAGAAGACTAACATGAGGCTGGCACCCTCATTGTCTAAAACGTATGACTACAGAAACCACCACATGAGAAAATAGTGAAGGAAAACAATATTAATAAGATCAGTGCTAACAACATGAAAGGAAACTGGCAAACTTCATTGGTTGTGTAGTTAGAGGGGGCCCTGCAAAGTTTCTGGGGGTTTATAAGAAGACGAAGACAGAAAAGGACCACTGTTTCTTCAACTGCAATTAATGTAAGGTGGGGCTCGGGGCTGGCACAGGAGGGCCTAGGTGCAGGCTTTCTGCAGGGGGGAACCAGTTGCAATGGGGGCTGCATGTTCCATGAGGAGTGAAAGGGGAAATAATGGTGATAATGATAAGTTATACAAACAAAGCAGTAGTCATGCTGTCACAATTATAGCTCACATAACTTAGCAGTGAAGGTCTCTAATTTGTTAATGTAGCATCATATTTACTCTGTTAGAACTCATACAAATTAACATTATTGATGTCTCACTTATTAGTTTTATAAGAAGTAATTGTAGCATTTATTGCTCTCTACAGTAGCTCATTGTGCAGATTTTGAATGCTTTCTTGCTGTAATTCATACAAAGTAGCATTAATGGTCTGGTAAACATAACAGTGTTATAGATGGGAAAGTAACATCAAAATAATGGCGTGAAGTAGCCCGTCAAAGAGAATAATGATGTGAAATAGCCTATCAGAATTTATAGTGAAGTGAAATAGTGTATCAGATTGTATAATTGTGTGAAATAGCCTAACAGAATATATAATGATGTGAATCAGTCTATCAGAGTGTATAATAATGTAAAATAGCCTTTCAGAGTGTATACTGATGTGAAATAGGCTTTCAGAGTGTATAACGGCGTGAAATAGCCTATAAGAGTGTATAATGATGTGTAATAGCCTATCAGAGTGTATAGTGATGTTAAAGGCCTATTAGAGTATATAATGATGTGAAATAACCTATCAGATTGTATAATGATGTGAAATAGCATGCCAGTGTGTATAATGAAGTGAAATAGCTAGTCAGAGTGTATAATGATGTTAAATGGCCTATCCAGGTGTATAATCATGTGAAATTGTCTGTCAGAGTGTATAATGATGTGAAATAGGCTTTCAGATTTTATGTTGTGAAGTAGCCTGAATGAATATTGGCATTTAAATAACCTGTCAGAGTGTATAATGAAGTGAGATAACCTGTATGTATAATGATGTAGAATTTCCTGTCAGAGTCTATAATGATGTGACATAACCTGTCAGAGTGTACAATGACCTGACATAACCTGTCAGAGTGTACAATGACGTAAAATAACCTTCCAGAGTGTATAATGATGTGAAATAACCTATCAGAGTGTATAATGAATGACATGAAATAACCTGTCAGAGTGCATAATGATGTGAAATAACCTGCACAGAAGTAATACAGGTCATTAACCTTTTATCCGCTTACCCAATAACTGAAATATTCTGAAAATGAAAAATGTCTTTGGGCGACTTTGGGTTACTTTTCGATTACAGTTTGGATGATTTCTGACTACTTTGATCTGTTTTTAACACAGTTTGGGTGATTTAGGCTATTTTTGGGCTACTTTTTAAATGCGACTTGAGCGACATCTGAAAACCGAAAAAATCCAGTTTCCAAAACAAAGCCTTCCCCGAGGATTTCGGACAAAAGGTTACAGACCTGTGATATTAATGTTTCCTCACTTATGCATATAATGCTCTGAGATATTAGAACTGTGTCCTAGTATCAGACTAGACACCAGTACCCATTGGAAAGATCATCATTTACTCTTTATAGATATTAGACAAACATAAAGGTATGTTATCAGGCAGTCGTAAGAAATAAAGAAGTAGAACACTAGACAACAGAAAAACAACAGACATGAGTGGCTTACCCAGGATTCGAACCCCGGACCTTAATAGAGCATGGAGCTACCAGTGCCGCTGGGTCCCTAGCAGGAAAACTGCACTGAATCATTCATGTGCTCTTACTGTGGTAGTTTTTGTAGCCATTTTTTTTTAATGTGATGAGATTGCAAGCCCCCATGCACTTGGAAAGATCAAGTTTACTCAAATATCTTGTACTCAACAACCGTGACAAGAGTTTCTCCTGACTAGGCACAGTTTCAGAATGGATGATTGTGACACTATTCAAATGGTGGAGATCAATGCAGATGCATAAGGAAATATCTTTTTGTGTTCTAACAATTACCATATCATATCAGGCCCACAGATCGTCAAGCACCTGATCAATCAATTTATTACATGTGTTGTAATGTTCCATGTAGTTCCTGGGGGTCTTTGAAGAGATGAGGACAGAATAGGACCACTAAACCCACAGGCAGGTTCTACAAGGTGCCTAATATGAGGTTGTGCATAAGGCTGGCAACCTCATCATGTAAAACAAGTTGCTACAGAAACCACTACTGCAGAAGCACGTGAATGTTTGGTGTAGGCTTCCTACAAGGGGGGTCAGTTTTAGTGGTGTCTGCATCCTCCATAAGGAGCATAAAAGAAAATGATGATAGGTTGTAATGTCTAAGTTTAGCTGAGCTGAATTGAACATAATCATAGCCATTATCTCTACAATAACATTAGAGATGATGATAGGTTGTAATGTCTAAGTTTAGCTGAGCTGAATTGAACATAATCACAGCCATTATCTCTACAATAACATTAGAGATGATGATAGGTTGTAATGTCTAAGTTTAGCTGAGCTGAATTGAACATAATCATAGCCATTATCTCTACAATAACATTAGAGATGATGATAGGTTGTAATGTCTAAGTTTAGCTGAGCTGAATTGAACATAATCATAGCCATTATCTCTACAATAACATTAGAGATGATGATAGGTTGTAATGTCTAAGTTTAGCTGAGCTGAATTGAACATAATCAGCCATTATCTCTACAATAACATTAGAGATGATGAAGCTGTATTGATTTTACAGAGATAAAAAAAAAAGAAAAATTGGAGAAGTAACTTAGAAGAGCTAACAGTTTGTTTTGTTGAAAATATGCCTTTTTAGTTCTGTGTGATATATAGATTTTGCGTTTGTAGGGAGAGGAGAGAGGAGTAGAATATGAATTTTTTTTTTTCAATTATCAAAAGAGCTGTGAAAGAGTAAATAAAGATTTTTAGGAAGTTCTGTGATGATGCTAGATGCTATATCATTGATTGCCTGTCCTAGTTGTTTTCTTTGCAAGCATACACATATATTTATGTCAGCCAAATCAAGAAGGAAATGGGTACCTCTGATCTCATTGTTTCAGAAGTAGAACTCATACAGCACTAAGTTCAGTTCTGACTTTTGGCTTTCGTGGGTACCCTTCTTGATGTGATAAAAGCTGACATTTAGTTTGCCTGATGTTATATATATATACAGCCTCCCAATAAAATGTATACACAGTTTAATAATGTATGTTATAGCAAATTATCATTGTCGTTTCCTAATTTGTCTCCGTGATGGAGCATGGGGGTCACCACTGGTGAGCATTGGTTTCTGTAGCAATGTCTTTTATATTATGAGATTGCCAGACCCCCCATGTACAGCCATATATTCATCATCATCATGTGACGTATTTTTTCCAGAACATTGTCTCCATTACAGCTGCTCTGAACGCATCACGATTCTGGGCAAGTCTACTTGCATCAGCCAAAGACAAGTTCAGACTCTCTGTGATGTCCTGGGTACACCGTCGTCTAGGTCGACCCCTTCCCCTTTTTCCAGGGACCATGCCTTCCATCACTATTTTTTCCAGACTATTATGTCTTTTTATATGACCAAAAAATTTCAGATTCCTTATTGCGATGGTATTTAGGAGCCAATTTTCCTCTACGTTTAGTGAGTGCAGTACTTCTCTGTTGGTCTTTTTTTCTGTCCAGGGTATTCTCAACATCCTTCTGTAGCATTTCATTTCGAATGATGTAACCTTTTTTGCAACTGTTTTATTGAGTATCCAAGTCTCGCAGTTGTATGTTGCTACTGGGAATATACATGCTCTGATCAGTTGTAATTTTGTTCTTTGCTTGTGCCTTGCCATAGGTTTTTCATCTGTATTAGTTTATGTGAAGCAATTGCAAGTCTTCTTTTAATTTCTACTGCACAGTCACCAGAGCTGTTGATTGGTCCTAAGTATTCGAATTCATTAACACTTTCCATTTCTTCGTTATCAATTTTCATTTCTGGTTTGGTCCTTACTTTGTCTGTTGTCAATACTTTGGTTTTCTTGGCATTTAGGTATAGATTCTGGGCCTCACTGTGTTTTTTGGTGGACAGAATTAATTGTTCAAGTCCGTCTGGGTTGGCCGATAGGAGGTCTGTCAGCATATCTGATTTCCGGGATCTGGTACCCGCCTATGTTAAATGAGTCAAACTCTGTGTGTTGTTGGTCATCTCTTACGTTTCTCATGATATTCTCAGCATAAATGTTAAACAGGTAAGGGGAAAGGGTACAGCCTTGTCTTACTCCTTTCTGTACTTCAAACCATTCTGATATTTCTCCCTCTATTCTTACGGCTGCCTGTTGTTCTTGGTACACCAGTGCGATGAGTTGTATAAGGTGGTTTGGAAATTGCATATTTTCCATAATTGTCCATAAACGCTGATGTTGTACACAGTCGAAAGCTTTGATGTAATCAATGAAACAAGTATATAGGTCAACGTTAAATTCTCTACACTTTTCTATGATGATCCTAATATTGAATATATGGTCTCTATTATATTAGTCACCTCGTATGATATACCTGAGGTGGCAGTGGTCCTATTCATCTCCTTAGAGACTCCCGGGAACTACACAGGACATTATAAATAGATGAAGACGGAAGCCCAAGGCCTGTAAACAGTAAATAAAAAATACACACATAAAGGTATGTTTCAGGCGCTTGTGAGAAATAAAGAAGTAGAAAACCAGACAGCCTAGTTGGCAGGGAGGATAGTGCAGTTTGCTTCTGTGGCTAGATGGTGGTGCCGTTTGGAAAGTCCTGCGTTAGATTCTCTGGTAAGACTCTCACTTTTGTTGTTTTTCTGTTGTCTGGTTGTCTACTTCTTTATTTCTCATGAGTGCCAAGCTAGAAGAAAGAAGCTGTGAATTCCCCGCCATCCAAAGTGGCTCTCCAAATATGCAGAGCTGAAATACTGTGCTCTGGTTCTGGGCTCTCCCAAGGAATCATCACGTCATACATAAAGTCACTTCTCAACTCCCCCAGCCTATCATTGGGTCCATAATGAGATCCTCCTGCATGCAGGCAACCATGTAAAGTCCAGAGTCATGTCTGGGCCTCAAGTGACTTCTCCAAGGTTAGTGTGCGATGCTGGGTTCTCAGTATGTTTCACCATGGGGGGAATCCCTGGAAGTGTAAGGATGATTTCAAGAGTCAGTGAGGGTGTAATTAGCCTCACAGACAGAGGTTCACATCCGAATCTTCATACTATAGCACTGTCCATAGCTGGTGGTCATAAAGATGACTCAGGATATAAAAAAAAGGAATCTTTTAAGTCCCTGGGCACAATATTTCAATATTTAATAATAGAAACAAACAGAAAGAAGATCTGCAAACCAGGACACTGACAAGTAACATAGTTTTTTAATCGGGCCGAAACACTTGTCGGACGGGGGGACTCCTTCTGATGATCAGATTGCTTCCTGTTGTATCGCTCTATAAAGAGTTTCCTATTATAGTTTATTTTTAGGTCATACATTGTAATAACAAAAGAATATATCATTTGGAATAAAAGAATTTGTTTGTATGTATGCATAAGTCATGACAAGTTAAACTACAAAGATTCAACGAAGTTGACATGGAATAGAGAGGAATGAAATGTCCACATGAGAATTAGTGCCGTTATCAGGGCATACAGCAAAAATAGCACAGTTTAAATTATTTCCCGTCACGTTTTGGTGGGTACTTGTTTCTATATTAATAAACTGTCTTTACATTTTATTGGGGTACTGTGTCATTTGATTAGACAGTTTTACTTTGTCCAGCTGTTGTATAACTGATAAGGTTGATATTCAGTGTATCTGTTTTATAAGGCCGAATGTCACGTTTTGTAACTGTTACATAATTGAAAAGGCTGGCTTTAAGTATATCTATTCTAAGACTGAATTTCACTTGAGTTGTCAATTGGCTTGATAAGATTGATTTCCAATGTTCAAACTGATGTTGTTTTTTCATAAATGGGTGCTTGCGTAGAAAATAATGATTGAAATGATATGACCAGATCATTAATGTAAAACTGATGACTAGATCATTAATGTAAAACTGATGACTAGATCATTAATGTAAAACTGATGACTAGATCATTAATGTAAAACTGATGACTAGATCATTAATGTAAAACTGATGACTAGATCATTAATGTAAAACTGATGACTAGATCATTAATGTAAAACTGATGACTCGATCATTAATGTAAAACTGATGACCAGAACCAGACAAGTGCCAGTGGAACAAGAGATCAGAAGAAGTCACTGGCAATGCATTGGACACGTATTGAGGAAACCTGTTGATAGCGTTACAAGGCAGACCTTGTCCTGGAACCCCCAAGGGCAATAGAGGTAAAGGGAAATCAAAGACCACCTTGAGAAGAGAACTGGGGACAGAAATTAAAGGGGTGATGAAGGCACGGATAGACCTTAGCTGAGAGCATGGGACAGGAGGTCTTGGCATAAGTAGACCTTAGCTGAGAGCATGGGACAGGCTTGGCATAAGTAGACCTTAGCTGAGAGCATATGACAGGAGGTCTTGGCATAAGTAGACCTTAGCTGAGAGCATGGGACAGGAGGTCTTGGCATAAGTAGACCTTAGCTGAGAGCATGGGACAGGAGGTCTTGGCATAAGTAGACCTTAGCTGAGAGCATATGACAGGAGGTCTTGGCATAAGTAGACCTTAGCTGAGAGCATGGGACAGGAGGTCTTGGCATAAGTAGACCTTAGCTGAGAGCATATGACAGGAGGTCTTGGCATAAGTAGACCTTAGCTGAGAGCATGGGACAGGAGGTCTTGACATAAGTAGACCTTAGCTGAGAGCATGGGACAGGAGGTCTTGGCATAAGTAGACCTTAGCTGAGAGCATGGGACAAGAGGTCTTGGCATTAGTAGACCTTAGCTGAGAGCATGGGACAAGAGGTCTTGGCATAAGTAGACCTTAGCTGAGAGCATGGGACAGGAGGTCTTGGCATAAGTTTGTTAAAGTTTGTGCTCACTGAGGAATGGAAGGGGGGTAATGTTGATATACAAAATTACAATCATTTACTGTTATTCTGAACATCAATCAAGCAAGTGCTGTAACTTCCTTAAGTGCACATGTGAAAATGTGCTCCCATTAACCTTGTCTGTGAGTTACTTTTGCCTTGTCTCTTTAAGGCGTCTGCTTCATCCTTCATTTCTGCCAGTGTTTCTCTGTGTATATTGTGTTGTTTTCCTCTTCTTCTTTCTCGATAGTTCCAAATCTCTGCCTAAACATTATATGTCCTTTTTTTCTTGAGGTAAAGTTTCTTTTCTTCTTTGATCCTTAGCCGCCGACCGTCAAAGCAGTCAGTGGCCATCACGCCTAGTGGCGTCTTGTAGGGCAACAACAAATTGATTCCACTTTGCTTGGTCGGCGGCCATCCTTCTTACAGTGCCCCAACTCTGGTTCATTCTTTGCATCTCAGCCTCCACAGTCCTCCGCCAGGTTGTCCCTGGTCGGCCTCTCTTTCGTCCCCCCTCAGGGGCCCAAAGCACAGCTGTTCCTGTGATGGCATCGGGGTCTCCCCCGAGGACATGGCCAACCCAGCCCCAGCGTCCGCCAGCCATGATGGTGTGCATGTCCTCTCGCTCGCTCCGAGCAAGCAGATCTTGGCCGGCGATGGCATTCGGCCAAAAGACTCGGCAAATTCCTCTTAGGCATGTTGTGTGAAAGGAGGATAATTTTTACACCTCCTTCTCTGCAACTCTCCAGCACACCGCACCACAGAGAAGCACAGAAAGCACACAGCTGAGGTAAAGTTACAGGGTTCAAAACCTGATAGGATCACAGCTGTAAATGGGTACTCAGCTTTGCTCTTGAGTTGGGGAAGGCTAAGGTTATTGTTATGGTTGAACAGAATCGACTTCATTGCACTCCGAGCAAACCCACAGGTGCTCAGCTCCCTCAGTATATGTCGAAGAGTGTGAATGCTAACTGTTCCTGTAGCTTGCCTGTTGTATACTCGACAGATGCATCCTCTCATACGTCCATCTCTGCTAGCCTTACATTTGATGCCAAATTACAACAGTCTTAACCTTGATGATTCATTTATTGCAGTGTCATTCTCGAACAGGCGATCATTAATTGTTCTCACTATCTCTCCCTTATCCATATTTAGAGTCCTCACTGTGGGTAAGGCTAAGGTATGAGGAGGGAACAGGTCAGCTACCTCGTAAAGCTGAGATGTGGCATAGTGAAGTCTCTGATACTTCATTTCCCTGTGACAGTATCTGCTATGGGACAACCTTTATCATTATATGCCATTACATATACAGCCCTCTCCATGCATGATTTCTTCTCTGTTGCTGCTTTAGTGTTTTGTTGCCTGGTATGTCCCAGAGGTATTTATTTCTTTTCCTTGTTTTTTTTATTTTTTAATTTTTTAATCTTTCAGTTTGTATGATCCTTAGCAAAAACAGTAGATTTAATAAAATGATGCTTACTATCTGTTTTTGTCATTTGTTTGTTGCTCTGCATATGTCTAATCTTTTAATCAAAACAGCCTGAATGTCTGAAGTTTAGTGTGTTAGTTGGTACTTGATCTTTCTGGATTTTCAGATGTTTCTCAGTGCAAAATAAAAAAACACACATAAAAAACTTCTCTGGTTTTGTCTGTTCCCTCTTTTACATTTACATCACTGTGGGATGTTACGTTAAAGCTAAGGTATTTATATGTATTGGCCTTGTCTAGTGGAGTTATCTTAAGTGAGGTGGTAACATTTTTGCTTCTAATTTAATGTTATTTGTTATTGTTGCTTAACTAGGGCTACTGTGCTTGTCTCTGTTTTGTGGCCAATACCAAGTTGATTTCCTTGGCTTTATTGACAGTGTTTCTGTTGCTTTTCTGCCATTCCTGAACTTGTTGAGTTGGAGTCTTGAGTTCTGGTTTCTTTCCTGGGTATCTCTTTCCTGGCACAGCATTTATTTAAAGGATCTTCGCATTTTGGTTTTAGGCTAGTAGCGGGAAAGAGAAGCAGCTTACTATGTATTCCCACCAGCCAGGGGGCTTTGAGAATATGCAGGGCTTAAATAGTGTGCTTTGTTTCTGGCTTTCCAATGAATTGTCGTGTCCCCCCCAGAGCCACGTCAATGCTCCCCCTACCTGTCTTCTATCCATTGTGGAATCCTCATAGATGCAGTTGACTAGGTAAAATCTGGAGTTATGTCTTGTTATCTAGTAAAAAAGGTAAAGGATCCCGTTACACGCCCATTGAGGCATATTGGGAATATGGTGTTAGGCCCATATTTTCTCGACCATGGGCACACTAGGGGTGATGTGATCAGCATCAAGTCGGCTGCCTTAACCTTCCCAGAGTTCCTCTGTTACCCAATTTATGAGGCTGGGTCGACCCCAGAGCCGTTTGCGGTCTAAACAATCCCACCTCAACTGGCGATCAAACCGTGGACCACCGAGCTAGGAAGCCAGTGCACTAACCACTGTGCTTGTTATCTAGTGATTCCACTAAACTTTGGGATCCTCGCCAGTGCTACGGAGTTTGCACACTGTGCTGAGATCCTCCTTGTGTGATCTAAGGAAGGAGATCGGAGCACTGATGGAGTTGTCCAAGTGCAATGAAGATGGTCCTAAAAACCAAAATCAAACCAAAAATCCACAAGACTTTGTGTGCAATGCTGAGTTCTCAATATATTACATCACAGCAGCAATTGTGGTGTTGGGCCACTCTGATGCAGCTAATTGAGTAAATGTTCAAGTCCGTCTGGGTTGGCCGATAGTATGGCTGTGTCGTCAGCATATCTGATTTCCGGGATCTGGTACCCGCCGATGTTAAATGAGTAAAACTCTGTGTGTTGTTGGTCGTCTCTTACATTTCTCATGATATTCTCGGCATAAATGTTAAACAGGTAAGGGGAAAGGCTAAGGCCAAGTAACCCGAGAACATGGAGGTTGCCTGTTTTTAGGATTCCCCATTTCAAGGTGCTTCCATATCTTAACCCAAACACCGAAAACAAAAATATTTTTAAAATCGAAAGTTTCTTTGGGTGATTTTCAAACACATTTTGGGCAACTTTGGGCAATTATTTGAACACATTGTGGGCTACTTTTCTAACTTGATTTGGGTGAGGTGATATCTGGAAATAGAAAAAAAAAATTTGCTTTCCGAAATACAAATCCTCGATGATTTATGAGAAAAGGACGTGGACCTGTATCAGATGTTTTATATAGCCATTTCTTCACAGACATTTTCAGAGTTATTATTCGCAATCTACACTTTGAATTAGGCCAAGTTGCATTATCATAAAATGTTGGGTAGGCAGACTGTGTAGCATGTTTACCTGACCCCTACTGTACAACGGTGACAGAAATGTATCTCTTTAATTGGTAAAACCTCTACACCTCACGGTAGAAGGGGAACGACTAAGTAAGTAAGTAAGTAATTGGTAAAAATATTATGCTTACACACTGAGATGAGAACTGGAGACAGACACTTGAAAGGGATAATGAAAACATGGAAGGGCACACTGCTCAATGCAAGAAAAGCTTGAAGTGCATTTACTGTGCCTCTGCTCCACATGGAGCTAAAAGTTATTGGTTGATTGACACAGGAACTTTTGTTTACTCAGAACTCTGAAGACGAAGAAAGGGAAAAAGAAGAAAAATCAGAAGCACTACTTTTGGGGTCAAAACTGTATACTTTTTTTTCTGTTACAATTTTCTTTGAATATTTTTCTCTCTTGGAGCTGGTGTACATGCTGTAGTGTGCTTTTTGAATGTTGTATTTTACTAGTGTTTTGCTTTAAACTGACTTATTTATGGGTTCGTCTCATAGGCTTGAGAGGAAGTTAAGTCCACGGTAACAGAGGTGGGGGTAACCTCACGGTTATCACTAGGGGCGCCAGCTAGCCACAAAGTGAAACAGGTGCAGTTTCATAAGTCTACCCATGCTGGTTTCAACGGAATTTCATGCAAGACTTCTGCCATACATCCTCGTTGTGTGCCATGGATAATGGCCCCTCTTGGGGTCTGAACTAAACTGGCAGAGGATCTTGGAGTCAGTGGATCCCTAAAGATGTGGTGTGCAGAACTCACTAATGAGTGGTATATGCTCTGACACCTATCAATCCACTCCCAAATCATGGGTCAAATGATAACTGAGTCATCAGTGAATGACCCCAAGTCTAAGGTGGACCAATGTGCCAAGAGACTGAATGGCTGCTGGGTAAGCAGTCACGAACATTGGCTTTCTGGAGGGTGAGCGGGGTGGCACCAGGCAGATGGACTCCATTTGACTCTACCCTGGTATGGTGGCTCTACCAGGGTGACCGAATATTTCCACCATTTATTGCAAATACACCATGAGAATTTTAACTATCCAGAATCATCGCGGGAGCTACGGAGATCATGCTCTGTCGTCAATACCTGCAGCAAATGAAATGAGGAAATACAAATGCAGAAGGAGAGGTAGGGGAGGGAAGAGGAGAGAGAGAAAAAGAAGGGCAGGAAAGAGAAGGTTCAGAAAGAAAGCAGATCGCATCTCGATGAAATATGTGCGTATAGGATACTGGAATTGTCGAAGTGCCAATTAGCCGTGCAGCCATTATACAAACAATCATCTACAATTTCGATATCCTCATGATCCAGGAGACAAATTTAAAAGTCAATAGTGTTATCAATTGCCCAGGCTACAAATATTACTCCAATCCATGTGGGTCTGGTAGGCGAGGGCAAGCTATATATGTAAAACATGAGCTCCCTCATACATGGCTGGATACAAGTTCCCAAACTAGTGAGGATGCGGAATTGCAGGGGATTGCTGTGAATGTAGGCGGTCAGGAGTGGCGAGTCTACAATTTAAATGCTCATGTTGACCATCTTACAGCAGAGAGTGATTGGAATTTTTTGGCAGAATTTTCTGAAGATTCTAACATAAGGTGTTTAATTGCTGGCAATTTCAGTGCTAGATCCAAGGAGTGGGGGAACAACATGGAAAATAGGCAGGGTATAGCTTTGAGCCAGGCATTACTTAACATGGACCTTACAGTCCTGAATGATGGACGCCAAACTAGACTGGCAACTAAACCTGGGGATACAAATGGTGTCATAGATCTGGCATTCATCTCTAGTTCTGCCACCACCATGGCACGATGGGATGTATTAGGTGCACAGGAAAGTGATCACCTACCTTGCATCATACTCATTACAAAGGGTAGGACTACTAGACATAGGAAACCTAAACAGACCTTCAAGTATCCTACAGGCCCACTCCAACCCTTTATGCACACAGCGTCAAAATGCTAAACAAAAGACAGCCAGAACACCTTTCACCCAACCTCCCTGGTGGAATAAGACAGTGGAGGAAGCATGGATAGAAAAGGAAAGAGCAACAAAGGAATGGCGTAAAGCACAAAACAGAAGAATGATGAATGAGGGAGAGGTTGAAGAGGTGAAGGAGAAAAAGCAAAGAGCCGTTAATAGATTCAAGAGCTTGGCAAGGGAGGCCAAGGATAAAGTGTGGGAGGACTTTGTGACACAGGTGGGCACGGAAAAAATCCTACATAAATTCTGGTCCTTTACATCAAAGAATGAATAGGAAAAGTGCAAGTCAACCCATCCCTAATATCAAAAGCTCTACAGGACTAAGCCTGAAGATGGATGAAGAGAAGGGAAGAGCATTATTCAATCGATATATGGAGCAAACGGATAAAGGTGACAAAAGTGCCCGCCTGAAAATAAAGGACAGTGTGCTGGAAAATGCTCTAAGGGGCCAGATATACTTCGATCTCATTTCTGAAGAGGACGTGGTGTACACATTGAAAACCAGCAGAAACACTGCTCTGGGTCCTGAAGGTGTACAATACCATCACATTAAACAGCTTGATGACACAGCCATTATAACTATGGTGAGCGGTTTCAATACCAGCATACAGAATGCTGAGGTGCCGGAAGACTGGCTACACAGTTACCTTCGGCCACTTCCTAAACCTAGCAAAGACCCCACACTGCTCAACAGCTATCGAATTATCACACTACAGAATGTCTATGGTAAATTACTTGAAAAGATAGTTGCAAGACAAGTAATGAACCACCTCGAAAATGCACACATCCTTCATGATACCTGGGTAGCTATAGGCCTATGAAAACAACATGGGGTAACGCTGGAAAGTTTGCGTATGATGTGTACGAGGGATTCCAGGATAAAAGAGAAACGGTGGCTGTCGCACTTGACCTAGAGGATGCTTATAACAGTGTGGACTTTACAACCCTAATAGACTGTATAATGACATGTGGTGTAAACCCTTGGATAACAAGGTGGATAGCAGCTGCCTTAATGGAGAGATCAGTTGCATTTCGCTTGGGAACGTGGACATCAGAACCAATGCACATTTGCCCGGGACTACCCCAGGGTTCTCCACTATCACCAATGTTGTTTAACATCTACACAGCAAAAGTGGCGACCTTTCAACCAACATTCAAGTATCATGTCGAACTGATCATACAGAAGTGCAAACGAGGACTGGGAGCCTTAAAAACAATGGCTGGGGCATGCTTGGAACTGTATCTCCTGTATCATCAGCTCGTGATATCAGTAATTATGTCACGCTAGGAATACTCACGCTGTCAGTGTCACAATGTGAACGACTGGAACACATTCAAAATGAAGGGATGCAACTAGTTTTGGGCTGTAAGCATGATACCCCCATTGTGACAATGAGATACATGTTCGGATTGATGTCGATTAAATCCAGATGTGCGATGGCCCAGGCAAAAGCGTATATGCAGGTAACCACCGACAAAAGACACACCCTACATGAAAATGTAGCTGACATCAAAGGAGCAAGAATCAAGAGGGGGATGTTATGGATGGCACAGGCAGAGGCTACGATTGATCAGGTGACCCGGGTTGAAAATGTATCCAAAGGGGAAGAGTGGAGTAAGTCAGGTGAGAACTGGATAAACTACCAGCAGGTCATCATTAGCCTTGGCAGAGAGTGCAGATCTTGGGGCAATGGAAAAGCAGAGCTGGAGATTAATCAGCTGATAAGTGATCATGCTGGGGATGATGACGCCATTGTGTACACTGATGGGTCTGTAGTGCGTGGTGAGAAACAAGGATGGGGCTTCTCTGCGAGAATAAAAGGGCAGGGTCGTTGCTGAACATAGTGGAGCCTACATGACAACAACCTCCAGCATGAGAATGGAGGTAGAGGCAGTTGCTGCAGCACTGAGGTGGCTGTCTGAAACTCCATCAACCAGGGCAGTTATATTGTCAGACTCTCAAGCCATGCTTTGGAAAGTTCAGAATGGATGGCTGTGGCAGGAATGGAAATCCTCAAGTCTTCAAGAACTAGTGTGGATCTACTGGTCATGCAGGGGTACATGGCATTGAGAGAGCTGACAGACTGGCCTTGAGAGCACCCATATTGGGGACACTGGACATGGATAAGGGAGAGATATTAAGAGCTATTAATGATCGCCTGCTGGATAATGACACTGCAATGGATGAATCAACAAGGCTGAGACTGTTGCAGTTTGGCATCAAACGTGGGACTAGCAGAAATGGACGTGAGAGAGGATGCATCCGTATATGTACAACCAGCATGCTACAGGTACAGTTAGCATTCATACTCTTCGATATTTGCTGAGGGAGGCTGAGCACCTATGGGTTTGTCCGGAGTACAGTTAGGTCAATTCTGATTAACAACAACATTAACATTATGACTTATTTAACCGCTGCTAATGTTTAGTATTTGAGAAAGTTCTTAAGAATTATTATGTAAAATATGGAGTAAATATAGTTGGTTTTCAGAATACTTTTGGAAATTTTTTGAAGCAGCTCAGTCGAAGTAAACGGACGGTATAGTTCATTATTATTTGAGTAAGCATGTTAGTGTCCACCTGTGTGTGGAACTAAGACAAGAGGAACTTTCATTGCATTTGGGAAATATATGGAAATCAAAGGAAATCAAGCCCAATACTAAAAACAGAATCTTCAATTCAAATGTGCCAGAATAATGCAGACCCAGGTATTCTAAGAGTAATACTCCACAAACTACGTCAGCGTTTCAAAAGAGTTGTGAAATAGTAGATCCTATCTCCGGCAGTAGAGAGGCTGACTGATTTGCAAAGGAAGGTGGAAAACTACCTTAACCGGATAGAAGCATAACTAATGAAGAGGCCATGAGTTTAATCAGGAGCAGATACAGGAGCAGATGGGAAGCAGAGCATCCCAGAAAAATGATGCATATTAACAGCTCAGCAGAAGTGAACGTGGTAATTTTCATACTCTGCACGGGCTACAACAGATTGGGATACCATCAATTTAACAAGCTAAAGATAGGAACTACTGATGAGTGTAATTGTGGCAATGATAAAATGACTGCAGAACATTTGCTGTAAAAGTGCCCAGCATAGAAGGAACAGAAAAGGCACATATGATCATCACCAGAACTATTCATGGAAAAGCTCTACAGAGATGCCAGCAACTTCAAGCTGACCACTTCTTTCTTTGAACATACTCAAGTTGACGTCTGAAAGTGCATGAAGAAGAAGAAATCAAATATTATGCCTGTCTTATTGTATGGCTGTGAAACATGAAGGACAACAACCAAGAAGTTACAGACTTTCATAAATTGGTGTTTGCATAGAATAGAATTGAAATGGTATAAGATCACCAGTGTGGAACTGTTTACACGAACCAGACAGGGTACCAGTAGACAAAAAGGTGAGAAGATGCTGGTGAAAGACAGGACAGACATGTTTGAAATCCCATGAACCAAAAAAAAAAAAAAATTTAAAAGATACATGTTCGAAACCTCATGGACACAAAAGAAACCTTGAAAAGATGTGCTTGAAATCTCATGGACACAAATGACACATGAAAAGGACAGGCATTAAAAGGAGACATCTAAGGAAAAAGAGGCAAGGAAAAGATGTTCACATTTTTTAAAGATAATAGAGAAATTATTGCTTCAGGAGTTGAGAAAAATAAGTAGTGTGCCATTTGATACTTAGGAGAATTGACTAAAATCTTTATGAACCTAGTATGTAAGAGAGAAATAGAAATCTTTTTTTTTTTCTTTTTTTCTTAGCCAACTAGCAGAAAGAGAAGATAAGTCAAATTATTAACACAATATGAAATACTTAGCTTATTTAAAAAATGGCATCCAGGGATAGTTGCAAGCGTGGTTGATGACAGATAGTTGTACAAACAATAGCTATACAAAATGTTTCTTGTCTCGCATAGCGCTGAAAATGAATGAAAGAGAATTCAAACTTACTGGCAAAATTGTTGGGTATAAAAGGATTTGATTGGTTGCTGGGAGAGATCTCGTTTTAAAAATAAATCACAGGATTTGAGAAAAAAATGGTAAAGAAAAAAACATGGAATAGGGCAGAGGTTTTCAAACTGTGCGTCGTGGCTCCCAGGGGCGTCGCGGCCCTCTGCTAAGGGCGTCGCGGTGGCTTGGGAAAAGTGTTGGGCTCGATATTATGAGCCAAGGTCCATCAATAAATATAGATCTTCGTAAATCCTTACAACGACCTTGTAATAGGAAATTTTTTATTTTTTTTGAGAGAGAAAATCCTTACAACGACCTTGTATGCCAGTACATAGCTAAAGGTGTCATTTTCCTGTACATTGTACAGGAAACCCATACAGGTTGACAGGTGTAGAAGAAGTCGTCATTTTCGTGTCATATCATAGGTTTCATGTTTTGTAAATTACATTTATTTCCATTAACATTCCTTTTATGCATCTTTTCATTGCCAGTGTTGTGTATATAAATACAGTGAAACTTCACTAGTTCACACTGTTTTAAAGAATTGGTATCTGAACCAGGTAAAGTTGGAATATGGAGGCAGGGCAGTATTACCAGTACTCAAACTGCATTATTAAAATTACGTTAGAACATTTCCCGCTAATCTGAGTCAAAACCAAAGGGATGTTCTAGAACAAAAAAACTGAAAGGTAACTGAGAAACTTCCCAATTTTTTAACCCGTCAGGTGTTTTCACATTGTGATGGAAAACTTTAAATAATATGCTTCCATTTCTCTGAACTCAGATACTTACTGATGTGATCTTAGACTTAAAAGGTATGCTTTGTAGAGAGCAGCATACACTACATATGACAGATGGAGTGACTGTGTTATGCCCACTTGTAATGAAATTACCGGGGCACTTGCCAGGTGAGCAAAATTACCGGGGCAGTTGCCAGGTAAGCAAAGAGTCTTCTTCTGCATTCGTCCTGAAAAGGACATTTGTTACGTTGTGTCGCCATTTACAGCAAAGCTGCGATATTTGCGCCTTTTGGCCCCGACACATCCGGTTTCAGCATGGCATTTTTGGGACCGGATTAGCCTTCCCTCTTTGATCCCTACTCTCTCAGCCAGACTGCAGTGATGCAGCCTGTTTCCAGGACCACCACTTGGAGGTGGAGTAGGGTCTTGGTCAGCTCTTGTTCGCTGACGCAAACAGTCAAGCTATGGGTCGCTGACTGCATTTATCACTGTTGCTGCGTCCTCGGTCTCAGCAAAGAGTCTGAACTCATAAGGTTTTAGTGGACTACTCTTGACTGGAGTCTGAACTCATAAGGTTTTAGTGGACTACTCTTGACTGGAGTCTGAACTCATAAGGTTTTAGTGGACTACTCTTTACTGGAGTCTGAACTCATAAGGTTTTAGTGGACTACTCTTGACTGGAGTCTGAACTCATAAGGTTTTAGTGGACTACTCTTGACTGGAGTCTGAACTCATAGAAATGTTTTAGTTTGGCCTTAAAAAATATAACTCCCGACTTGACTGGAGTCAATGAAAAAAAAAATCATAAGGTTTTAGTGTTGCCTACTCTTTACTGGAGTCCTGAAAAACTCATAAATGTTTTTATGGAAATACTCTTGACTGGAGTCTGAACTCATAAGGTTTTAGTGGACTACTCTTGACTGGAGTCTGAACTTATAAGGTTTTAGTGGACTACTCTTGACTGGAGTCTGAACTCATAAAGTTTTAGTGGGTTGGCCATGTCCTCAGAAGAGATCCCGATGCCATCACAAGAACAGCTATGCTTATGGATCCCAAAAATGAAGAAGGAAAAAATGTACCAGAAAGATTTAGGCTCTGGTCCAAAATAACATCTTGTTGCTACTCGGCGTGGACTGTGGAGGCTGAGATGCAAAGTGTTCTTCAATGAACCAGTTCTTTAGTTGGGGTTTTAAGCTGTACGAAGGATGGCCACCGACCGAGCAAAGTGGAATCAATTTGTTGTTGCCCTACAAGACGCCACTAGGCGTGATGGCCACTGACTGCTTTGACGGTCAGCGGCTAAGGATCAAATAAGAGAAGACTCTTGACTGGAGTAGTAATCATCATCATTTTCCTTTTTGCCACCCATGAAGCGTGGAGCCACCACTGCAGCTGGCCTGCACCAAGCATTGACATGCACTTACAGCAGTGGTTTCTGTATCAGTTTGTATTACATGATGAGATGGCCAGCTCTATGCCCAACCTTATATTAGGTGCCTTGTATGACATGTCTTAGAGATCAGTAGTCCTGTTCTTTCTTTGTCTCATAAGAGACCCCTGGTGGGAAAGTTTAAATGTTTAACTGTTAATTGAAGTACGGTATATACTTGAGTATAGGTCGAGAAATGTATTCCCATTTTGGCCTTAAAAAATATAACTCCCGACTTATAGTCGAGTTAACAACAAAAATGACTCATGAAACTGGTCTGTGTTGCCCCCTGCCCTTCCTGCTGCATACTGGTATCCTTCAGTTATAAACTTGATGCTTCATGAAATGTTTTTATCAAAATATCTTAAGTAATACATGTTTGAATTCCTACACAGTTACAAATTTCAACTGGAGTACGCTCTGTTGACCAGCCTCCTTCATTTTACCTACCATTACTTCTTTCACTAGATTCACTTTCATCAGTGTCAGAGTCTAAATTGAGCCCTTATTCCTTATCCACATCTGGTTCGACCGTACTGTTAGCATCCTGATCAAGTAACAAGTCTCTTCTCAGATCCCAAAGCAAATATTCGACCACCCCGAAAGTCTTTAAAAAATCATAATATGGATCAATTCTAACAAAAATATTAAGAAAACGGAAACTTTAAATGTACCAGAAATCTATTTATAACTCTGGTCTCGCTAAAATATGACATCTTGTTGCTACTCGGCAAATGACCAATAACAGTTTTCAGACTTTCCCGGCAGGCGATTTCAAGTTCTTTAAACGGGAAAGGGTTAAGCTGAAAGTAATGACTTTGCAGAAAGCCACATAAATTCTAATGCAATGCAGGAATTTGAAATCGATGAAAAACTTGTTTGACTTATAACCCTGTCATTCATTTTCGAAGCTGTTTTAAGTCCTAAAGCCTAGGGGTTGACCTTATAGTCGGATGGACCTATACTTCTGTGTATACGGTAGTTAGTAGTACTTATGACTGAACTAATAAGATTTCAGTGGTGAATTATTATTGTTTCAGTGTGCTAAATCTTTACTGATTTAAACTAGCAAGATTTCAGTAATTGACTTTATTGAATTAGTGGGTGTTCAGTGTAATATAGAAGTATTAATCAGGGAGGTTCTAATGTACTAGTGTTGACTCAGTGAGTTAGCTTCGCTGTTTTTTAAACTGACAGAAGTAGTGAGGTTTTAATTTGCTACTTTTAACAAGTTTATAAATTTAAAAATAAAATGGTATGAATCAGTTTGACAAATTAACGGTGTGCTCCTGTTTGTAGCTGTGGCTGACGAAGGGTTAAACCTGAAACATCCCGTATTTCCCGTGCAGCGTTAATTTGTAAAACTGATTCCATACCATTTTATTTTTAAATTTATATATTTATTTCCTTACCAGTTTTACAGCAGCCTCCTCATTTATTGACATATATTTTTAACAAGGGAGGTGTAATTATACTTTTAGTTGACTGAAGTAGCGAGATTTAATAAGGTAGTAGCCTTCTCCCCCCTCACTGACTGTGGGGATAATGTGCTCTTGATAACCCTTGGCTGCTTTTTTTCCTGGCATTTCTTTCTGTCCTCTCCAGGACATCAAGCTGTTGCCCATGCAGCATGTTCCTACTATCTACGTAGCTGGTAGGCCCAAAGGATTGGCAGCAGCTGAAACAGTTTGGTACCAGTGACGTCACAGCAGTTGCCAGAATAGTGTTGAATCGACACTAGACTGCCTTAGTGACTCCAACTCCAGATGGATACTCTTGCGATGCAGTGGAGTCTTGAAATCACAGAGTTTACCATCTTCTACATAGGCTACCCAACAAGGATTACAAGCTGTATCTGCCAGAAGCGGCTGGTTTTAAAGCACTAGTGGCTCACCTTGACCCCCTGTTCTGTCAGTAGAAATAGTTCTGCTGGATTCAAATTGAGCCACCGGTGAAGGCCAGGAGCTGGACTTTGCTGTCAAAGGCTGTTTGAGACACTTGCCAAAAAAGCATTTATCTGTAGTGGCAATTTATTCTCACTACAACTCCTGGCTGTGACAACCTTTAGAGGCTGAAGTGTGGTGATGATGATTACAGTATGAAAACATTTGACCAGATAAAAAATATTTTATAACACTATTGTTAATTAGTAAGGCTTCACTATACTTTCTGCTAACTGAAGCTGTTAACTAGTGAGGTTTCAGCTGAGTGAAGTAGTAAGGTTTTACTACTCTACTGTTAATTAATAAGACATCACCATACTTTCAACTGACTGAAGTAGTAAGTTCTTACTGTATAACTGTTAACTAGTGAGGTTTCACGTAAGTTTCAGCTGCATTAACTACCACAGTAAGGTCTTACTCTGCTACTATTGATCTCCCTAATGTGGTCCCATTGTTGATTAAATTTGTGAAGTTACAGCATTTTGATTGCACTACAATTGCATCTTCAGTACACTTTCTAACAATAGAACTAGTAAGGTTGCTTGTACAGCAATGTTATATTTAACTAGCAAGTTGTCTGTGTATAACAGGTGACTGAAAAAAAAAGCAAAAAAAAAAAAAAATTTGCCTGCTAACATTAGTAAAGAGATTTAATGAGAATTCATCAGTTTTCACGCATCTGCCTTTTGTGAATATTTAATATGTAAGAAATTAAGTATGATCCATTTATCAAATGTTATGTATTTTATTGTCTCGTTTAGTTCCTGGTGGTCTCTGAGGAGATCAGAAAATAAAAGGACAACTGCTCTGTCAGGTGACTAATGTGAGGTTGTGCGTAGGGTTGGCAACATCATCTTGTCAAACTAATTGTTACAGAAACAAACTCTGCAAGAGCATCCTGTTGGCAGAGTGGTTAGAGCGCTTGCCTCTTGCGGCAAAGTTCCTAGAATCTGGATTCAAAACCTGATAGCATCAGGCTCCAGTCTACTCAACTGTAAATGGGTACTTGATGCTGCTCTTGAATTAGGAATGGCAGGGAGGAAGGAAACTGGTCAGCCCATCTTATAAAGCTGGGACCTAGTGTAGTGCAGTCTCTAACACTTCACTCCCCTGTGGCAGTATCTACAATGGGCTATGTTTTGTTCTTGTCCATCTGCAGTGTTGACGTACTGTACGCAAAGTATTGACTTTCACCTTTAGTATAGCGTGATAAATAAATCTTCTTACTTCAGAAACCTGAGAAATGATTTTGTGGCACCATAAGACCGACATAAAAAAAGAAGGCAAAGGATCCCGTTACACGTTCATTGAAGCATATTGGGAATATGGTGTTAGGCCCATATTTTCTTGACCATCGGCACACTAGGGGTGATGTGGTCACCTTAACCTTCCCAGAGTTGCTCTGGTACCCAATTCATGAGGATGGGTTGACCCCGGAGCCGTTTGCAGTCTAAAAAAAATTCCACCTCAACTGGGGATCGAACCATGGACCACTGAGCTAGGAAGCCAGTGCACTAACCACTGTGCTACCGTGGCTCCTTAAGCCCGACATACCGTAGTCAATTTGAGTAATTACTGTTCCAGCAGTAGTGCAGATCATCATCATCATTATAATTCACCTTTTTTGCTCCTTATGGAACCACTACTGAAGCTGGCCCCCATTCATGTACACTTGCACTGGTTAGTTTATGTAACAATGTGTTTTACATAGTGAGGTAGCCGGCATCATGTAGATAATGGATACTTACATTTGTCTGTCAATATGAACATTTGTGTACACTGTATGTACATTTGTGTACACTGTATGTACATTTGTGCATGTGCATATGAATGTACTTTGTGTGTGTGTGTGTGTGTGTGATTTTAATAGCTATATATTTTTAAGTACATTTTGGGAGAGTCGCGTTGGTGTAATGGTTATCACATTGCGCTGGCGGTCAGGTGTTCAAGGTTCAAGCCCGGGTGTGAGCATTTGAAGCAGTGTCATTGACCGGGATTTTGACTGAATAATATGAACGGCTGCTGAGATAAACCCTCTGTGGATGGGAAGGAGCGAAGCTCCTGACCGGGTTGGAAGGAAAGTCCACAGACTCCCCAGCTTCGCAATGACATGTCATTGGGCCAAAGGGCTGAAAGCCCAAGTGCCGCTGGTTTTAAAAAAAAAAAAAGTACATTTTGGAGTCATGTTACACACTAGTCCTGTAAAATATGTGGTTAAAAAAAACAATGATTAGTAATTTACAAAAAAATTACTTGCTGTATATACACTTACTGTGTTTGTTGATCCAAATTGTATATGCTCTTTCCATCTTCACATGTGTAGAACATTTGCTTTGAGGGACAGGATCACAAGCCACAGACTGAAACAAGGATAAAGACCAGGGGTTCTTAACCCTTTTTATTTGTGTCACGAACCCCTTTAATTGTTAGGTGAAGGCTACAGATTCATCATAGAAAAAATGTACATGAATAATTCAACATTTTAAATTTTAAGTTATGTATATGGACCCCCTTGAAACTATTGGGGACCATAGGATATTGTTATTGTTGAACAGAATCAACATCATTGCACTCCGGGCAAACCCATAGGTGCTCAGTCTCCCTCAGTATTTGTCGAAGAGTGTGAATGCTAACTGTTCCTGTAGCTTGCTGGTTGTATACATGATGGATTGCATCCTGTCATACATCCATCTCTGCTAGCCATATGTTTGATGCCAAATTCCAACAATCTTAACCTTGATGATTCAGCTAACAGGCGATCATTAATTGTTCTCAGTATCTCCCCCTTATCCATAACCAGTGTCCCCATTGTGGGTGCTCTTGATGCTAGTCTGTTAGCTCTCTCATTACCATGTACCCCTGCATAACCAGGACAGAAGATTCACACCAGTTCCTGCAGATTTGAAGCTTCTGTGAACGCTTTCCGTTCATGCTGTAGCTAACCATTTTGAACCTTTCGGAGCATGGACTGAGAGTCTAACACAATGACCATAGGTTAAGAAGCTCTGATCAGGGTTTCTTAACCTGCTGCTCATGGACACCCTGGAAGTCTATGACTGGATTCTAGGGGCCCTGTGTAGATAATCTAAAATTTAAAATGTTAAGTGTTTATTACACTTTTATGTGCATTTTTTTCCAAGAAGGGGTCCTTAGCTTTCATTGGACAATCAAAAGGGTCAGTGGCACAGAAAAGGTTAAGAAACCCTGCTCTAGACACCTTCATTTAATAAATAATACACTATGAACATTTCAACCTATGATGTGCAACAAAAAAACTCTTCATTAATTTTGTCTTTGTACTTGAATATCTTGCATTAGGACCATCACTTTCTTCAGCCTTTTCATCTTCATTTCACTACAAAGTCATCACTTGCACATGACATAAGAAAAACTGGAGCAAATTTTGTCATAAAACACGTGTTTCATTTTTTCACATTGCAAAATTTCTTGAGTATGAGGGAGATAATTCGCTTAGGTTTTCGTGCCTAGAAAGTTTTGTGTCATAGATATTTTTGTGCCTGATCGGTTGTTGTTTTTTTTTTTTAACCCAGTCATTTTCAAATAGCAAGGCTTGACTCCATGTAAATATATCTGTACATCACTATTAAAGAAAAAAAAACTAGCTGCAATGGTATTTATTAAACACTTATTTCAGGTAGGACATAGTTAATTTTGTTACTAGTTTTTTGTTGTCTTTTACGTTGTTAATTTGTAAACTTTTTTGTTTTTTGTATTTCATTTATTTGTATTGCTAATGCTGCTAGAGAATCATCACCGTTTATCCATGCTCATTATTGCAGCATTTTTGTTCAGTTCAAGGATTAATAAATAAACAAACAAAACAATGAACAGCATTCTAACTTTTTTTATCTCAAGAGCCAGATGGTGCACCCATTTGGCTATAGTCAGATTTCTTTATGTCTACACTTCTACACTTTACTCGACATAAAACAAACAAAGCTGTTGTATTTAAGACATATATATATATATATATATATATATATATATATATATATATATATATATATATATATATATATATATACGAGGGGCGTTCAGAAAGTAATGCACCACATCGTTTTTCTCAGGAGCTTTTTATTCAAAAAGCATGAAATTTATACACAATATACATGGATATGTCATGTAATCATCGGTATTATTCAACATAATCCCCATCAACTTGTACTTTGTTGACATTCACCGTGATTGTTTGATAGTCACAGTTTGTTGCAAAATGATGCATTTAATGCATTGTTCACAGTGATGGAGACTGACTGGCATTCTCTGTTATTATTGATATTGAATAGTGAAACGTGCAGTTTTAATGTCATGACTCAGGTCTGTCAGTGTGCGCATGTTGAGATAAACACAACCTTGTACAGAATACCAGCGCGAAACAAGTGCATGTATTCCTAGCCCGTACCAGATTTTGTCTTGATCATGTAGCCATTTCTTCGCTGCATGAATCACTCCTTCATCATCTTCAAACCTTGTCCCATGGAGTGCATCTTTAAGTGGACCAAATAGATGAAAATCAGAGGGTGCCAAATTGGGACTATAGGGTGGATGGGGTGCTCCAGTCCAACCCAATTTGGTGATTGCTTCCCGTGTTGCCAGACTTGTGTGAGGGCGCGCATTGTCGTGAAGGTGAAGCAGGTCTGCTGGATTCTTGTGCGGCCGAACTCTACGAAAACGTTGATTGAGATTTT
>JAMPIV010012856.1:0-92500 GCA_024509875.1 Oreohelix idahoensis | reverse complement strand
AAGTATGTATACATAATTTTGGAACACCCTATATATAAAGAGAAATTGTCTAATAAAATATGTATTTACTGCTTGCATTAAAACACCACACCTGCGGGGAAAATAATGGCATCCATTCTGGTGTGTTATTAAAACCTAAAACGTGCATGAGACAGAAAGAGTTAAATTGATCTGTGGGCTTTTACATTTGCATTCAGTTTTGGTGAGACTTTGTTTTAAAGCATTTAGTTATAATTAAATTAACATTTTTGCTTGGAGCATCTCGATAATAAAACTTAGAGAAGTTATTTTGTAATGTTAACTAAGCATGTGTCATCAAGAGAAGTTATTTTGTAATGTTAATTTAGCATATGTCATCAAGAGAAGTTACTTTGTAATGTTAATGTAACATGTGTCATCAAGAGAAGTTACTTTGTAATGTTAACATGGCATGTGTCATCATGTGCCTCATTTATTTACTGTGATAAACATATGTTTATGTTCCATGCATGCTGTCATAAATGTCATGTAATCGTGGAGTATAATGTTGATGTAAATGAGGAAAACATTACTACACATCTCCATTTTATACTGTCATGTTTAAAAACTGTATCCAGCAGAATGAATGAGAGGCATTACTTTACAAGATGTTAACTCTAAGATTGTAAATAAATTTTGATTTTTTCCATAGCTCATCAAACATCTTAACTCTTTGACTCTGGAACAATGCTTAGACCGTTGGTCAGTTTTGACGCCCATGCCAAAACAACAGTGAGAACGTTGTTTTTAGTTTATTAAAAATGAACCCCAAAATTAACCCATTTTAATCCAGTCTATGTTTTAAAATGTGTAGGGTGACTTTCATTACTACTTAAACAACCAGCCTGAGTGTAGTTAAGCAGCGTGTGTACATTTTAAAAATTATGCGACGATTCTCGTGTTTGCATTTTTCTTTATTATTGCTACAGAAATATGTCAAGCTTTATATATACAAATTACAAGCCTTCTTAGCGAATAATTATTGTTTATTTACTTAAAAACTTTGTTGACATTCACCATGATTGTTTGATAGTCACAGTTTGTTGCAAAATGATGGTTTCAGTGCAGAAATATTAGACACAATAGATGTAACTGATGAGTGGGTGTGGCCCACCAGAAAGCAACAGAACTAGCCCTACAGTTGCATCTAATAACTAGTCATTGGTAGAAGATGAAGCTATGGATCCTGTTAAAACCTGAAACAAGTGTAACAATTTTTATGTATACCAAACGCACTTGTTAATACTTACAAAGACACTGTATATTATGACTCTCTATCCATATCCATAAAGTGTGATATATAATATGTGCATGTTCACAGAAAATATTTACATAAAATTTACACAAAAAGATGGTAAACTTCACTGCTTAGAATTCTTCAACAAATAATTCCGGCACAGAGTGAAAAATAATTACAGAATGAAAGAGTTAATTTAAACAAAGATTAAATAGGGAAAAGAAAAATAGTAACTTTAGACTTGAAAATATTTGGAAGCAGCTGCTTCCACAGAATATAAGGACACGTGATTTAACAGGGTCACCTGTGTGGATCCTAGGAGAGGAAAAAAAAACCAGATACAACAGTGGAACAGAAGTGCAAAATAAAATAAAAAAGCCGAAGGTATAATGAAGAAACATTTATGAAGCTATCAGTTAATATAAAACTCCCAGGGTGGAAGAAATAGAGCAGAATCTCAATACACAAAGAGAAGTAATGAGATAAACATTTTATGAAGCCATGAGCTAATATTATAAGCACTTCTTGCTCTAAAACTCCCAGGGTGGAAGAAAAAGAGCAAAATCCAAAACACATGGAGAAGAAGATAAGAGACAGAAATGACTAAAGAAACTAAAGATAGTCTAGATCTGGCCTGATAGCAGGAAGCCTGCACTAAAAAGTTCATGTGCACTTGCAGTATTGATTTCTGAAACAATTTATTTTACATGAAGAAGTTGCCAACCTCATGTACAACCTAATGTTAGTCAATTTTTGTTTGACATGCCTTATGTAGCCGTAGTCTGTTTGACATGCCTTATGTAGCCGTAGTCCTGTGCTTTGTTTCCTCAGAGACCCCCCCCCCCCCCACCCCATCGTCCCCAGGAACTACGTGGAATGTATGTATTACATATTAGTAAAACTAAACATTTTTAAACACGTAAAGAGGGGACCACTGAGGCCAATAAACAGTAAATATTACACACACAAAGGTATGTTCGTGAGAAATAAAGAAGTAGAAAACTAGTTTACAGAAAAATAATGGAAGTGATAGGCTCGCGAAGAATCAAACTAGTTGGCAGGGAGGATAGTCTGATTCGCTTCAGTGGTTAGGCGGTGTTGCTGTTCATATTGGTCCTGGGTTTGATCCAGCCTATCACATTTGTCTTTTTTCTGTTGACTAGATTTCTACTTCTTTATTTCTCATGAGTGCCTGAAACAAACCTTTATGTGTGTAATATTTGTTTATTAGTTAATTACCAGAATTATCTTAGCCCTCCTCCATAAATCCTGTAATATATACTTCATAAACAGTAAAGATGAAAATATTAGATTCAAGTGACCCACAGATTTTTAATTTTAAAAAAAAGTGTCTTAGTGTGAAATTCTTCTGGGTATGCTTATATAATATATCCGTTAAATAACAATTACACTGGCTAACAAAAAAAAAAAATTTTTTTTCTTTCTCTAACATTTCTATGTTTTTCTGGTCAATTTTAATGCGCTGATTTTAAATCTGCAAACCGTTTTTCTCTATCAGGTCGGGATCTCTAGAAATACGCAATTGAAGTTTTTTAACAACGCATACAGTATTACAACATCATTTGTACAAGAAGTATAACAGTTATGTAGGCTTGAATTTCTTTGCAGTCGACTTTCGTCGGTGAATGGCATGTGGTACATCGCGATGAAGCATCCAACAATAATCGGCAAGCATAGTCACACTCCACCGTCCTTGATAACGTGACTCCATTACGGCGATATCTTGATGGAATCGTTCTCCATGTTTATCGCTGACTTTGCCAAGGTTGTCAGGGAAAAAGTCAAGATGCGAATCGAGCAAATGGATTTTGAGGGACATGTTACAACCCATAATTCTGTATGCATCTATGCACTGCTTAACAATATGCACATAGTCGACAGATTTGTGATTTCCCAGAAAGTTATCGACGATCGATTTGAATGCCATCCATGCGCGAAGTTCACTACCATGTAACAAGTTCTCGAATTGTTTGTCTGCAGTAACTTTCCTAATCTGAGGTCCTACAAAGATACCTTCCATTTATCTTTGCATCGCTAATTTGCGGAAACTTTTCTCGAAGATAAGTGAAAGCTTTGCTTGTTTTATCTAACGCTTTTACGAAATTCTTCATGAGCCCCAACTTTATATGTAACGGTGGTAAAATGATGCTGTCTTTGTTAACTAATGGCTCGTGTATTACATTTTTATGCCCGAGCTGCATACGATCCCTGATAGGCCACACCTTTCTTGCATAATGTTCCTGTCTGTTGCGGCTGTCCCATTCACATAGGAAGCAACAAAATTTAGTATACCCAGTCTGCTTTCCCGTGAGAATTGCAATGACCTTTAGGTCTCCACAAATCCGCCATTGGTAGTCATTGTACTTTATTTTTTGCCAAAAGTATAGCCATATTGTCATAAGTTTCTTTCATATGAACAGAGTAGGCGACTGGAATTGATGAAAATAAATTTCCATTATGCAATAACACGGCTTTTAGACTAGTCTTGGAAGAGTCGATGAAAAGTCGCCATTCGTTGACTATGTGCTCATGACCGAGGTGCACCATTAGACCTTTTACATCTTTGCAATAGCAAATGTCATCATCCATCTCAAAGTATTGAACAAGTTCTCTGTGTCTATGACGAAATTTAGATATCGGAGTATTGGACGCTAAAAGATTCCATTCTTTGAGTCGCGAACCGAGTAATTCCGCTTGTCCTTTGGTGAGAGCGAGATCACGTATTAGATCTGAAAGTTCTGAATGGTTAATTAAGTGAACACCATCATTCACCGGTATATAATCCGAGTCAGAATTAGTTTCTAAAGCAGGTAAACTATCACTTTCTGATGGTTCATTCACGTCCAACGGATATTGTTCTGGTGGAACTGGCATCGGACACGTGATTGGATCATGAGGCACTGGTTCGAAACCGATTCAATATTTGGATAAACCACAGACTTTCTAGTTTTCATTGTGAAACCATAGATATTTGTCAAGCAGAAGTAACAATCAGTAGCGTGATTTGTCGGTTCACGCCATATTACTGGCACTCCAAAAGGCATCGACTTATGCTTCGGCGATTTTCGTAACCAGCCTGCCAATGTATTTGCACAAGTCGAACAAACTGCATTTGGCATCCAAGATTTATTTGCATCATCAACTTTCGAATCGAAATAAAGTTCATATGCTTTCTTTAGCAATGTTGTAAAGTTTTTCTGGTGAACACGATCGGTAAAATATCAGCACACGTAACAGAACAGATCAGCCGAATTTCTACAACTTCTAGAAGCCATATTTCACTCAGAATTATTTAAAAATACAGTAACTATTTGAAATATAACGTAACATATGTCATGCATCTTTTAGCAGTATAAAAAGTAGAATTATTTTGCATTTTATTAATTTTTAAAAAGTTATATCGTAAAAATGAAACGGAGCAAATAACGGTTTCCCAAAAATATATTTATTCACAAATATCTTAAGAACCCGACGTGATAGAGATAAACGGATTTCAAATTTGAAATCAGCGCAAGAAACTGACCTAAGAACACTTATTCTTATATAAGAAAGAAAAATGTTGTTTGTCAGTGTTATTGTAACTTTCCCATATTCCAGTAGTACATATTATATAAACAGTAGAAGAAGGATTAACAACAAAAAACAATAATCAGAACAGTTACAGACTTTCATAATTGGGTGCTTGCACGGAGTCTCTTCTTCTTCTTCCATCCTTAGCCGCCAACCGGCAAAGCAGTATGTGGCCAGTACGCCTAGTGGCGTCTTAGGGCAACAACAAATTGATCAATCTATCGCTGTTTCCACTACGCCTAGTGGCGTCTTTGTGGAACAGAAACAGATTGCACAGAGTAATAAGATTGAACTGATGACAAGAACCAGACAAGTGGCAGTAGAATGCGAGATGAGAAGAAGATACTGGAGATGGATAGGACACACATTGAGAAAACCTGTTGATTGCATTACCAGGCAGTCATTGTTCTGGAACCCGCAGGGTAAGAGAGGTAGAGAGAGACCAAGGAACACATGGAGAAGAAACTTTGAGCTGATGGCATGGGGCAGGAAGACCTGGCATACGTTTATTGAAGTCCTATGCTTCTTGTGAAGCTGAAGGGTGACGATGATTTAGATTTAAGTGAAGCATTTTTAATCTTCTTCTTGCGATCACATCTTTGATGTTTACACAGTCAGACCAGTTCTCATGATGATGGAGATTTAAGTGAAGCATTTTTAATCTTCTTGCGATCACATCTTTGATGTTTACACAGTCAGACCAGTTCTCATGATGATGGAGATTTAAGTGAAGCATTTTTAATCTTCTTCTTGCGATCACATCTTTGATGTTTACACAGTCAGACCAGTTCTCATGATGATGGAGATTTAAGTGAAGCATTTTTAATCTTCTTGCGATCACATCTTTGATGTTTACACCATCAGATGAGTTCTCATGATGATGGAGATTTAAGTGAAGCATTTTTAATCTTCTTCTTGCGATCACATCTTTGATGTTTACACCGTCAGACCAGTTCTCATGATGAACTCGACCGTTGTTTGGAGTTCCTCTTTAGCTCCATACAGCTTTGAGTTTAGTGTTGAGTCATTGGGCCAGTATATCTTTCTTAACTGGTCGTACAGAGGACGATCCTGTAGAACATGCTCAGCAGTTTGTTCGTTTAATCCACATGTGCACAGTGGTGAAGCAGACAATCATAATAAAAAAAATATATCAGTACCAGATATTGTTTATATTACATATTAGTTAAATAACCAGAATGATCTTAACCCTTTCCAGTTTCTGAAATGAAAGAGGCAGTTGCACGAAGGAAGCTTATTCCTTATGTTAAAAGGAAACAATCCACTTTCTCAGGGCATGTTGTAAGAAGCAAGCTGGAATACATCTAACAAGAGGAAAGATTGAAAGAGATGGAGGATGACAAAGAGAGAGGATACCGGACAGTTTAACATCATGGCATGGAAAGAGGTCAACAACAGAAGGGTAAACAGTTCTAGAGACAGGAAGTTGTTGACAGACATGATCAACTACATCACAAGATATGATACTTTAAGAAGAATAATCCCTGTTAAAAAAACCATGATAGGAAACTATATACAGAGCTATACAATTATAGAGTTTCCTATCATGGTTTTTTAAACAGTAAAAACCACTTAAACAGTAAAAGAAAGATTATAGGAAGAAATTTAAGCAACACATGAATTTTTTATTTTTGTTTATAAAATGTGTGTGTATGAATATCTGCTGGATATTGTTTTTATATTAGATATTAGCTAAACAACCTCTCCACATGTAAGCCTACCTTGCCGTGGTTGGAGAGCTTGAGCGCCTCAATGATCCCGGGAGCTATGCCGGCGGGAGTTTTACTCCTGGCAGGGTCACCCAAGCCGGACAGGTCCTGGGTGAGGGGCCAGACTAAATGGGCTGAGGAGTGGGTGGAACCCTATAGGTGTAGATGCAGAACCCACCGGCGAGTGGTACATGCTCTGGTCTGCACCAATCCACCCCCACTTCATGGGTTAAATGCTTTCTTGCCTCATTCTTCACTGTTTGTCGTCTATCACGCCCATGGCGACCGTTGCCTCAATTGGCTGTGTGTGGTGTACCCGGAAACGGGGCCTCCCAGTACTGAGGCAAAGTTAAGTCCCCGATGTCACTTATCGATGCAGAATTGAGAGAGATGGCTGAGCATCACAATCCCTCCTGTGTTGCAGCATGATGAGAACCCAGCATTGCACACTGAGCTTGGGGGATCACTTGGGCACCAGACTTAATACTGGCTCTTGACTGGATGGCCGCATGCAGGAGATTTCTACAATGGAGGGTTGGCAGGTGGTGGGTATCGGGAAGTGGCTCTGTGCAGGACGTGAGGATTCCTTGGGAGAGCCCAGAACCAGAGCACAGCATTGTGCAAGCTCTGCATAGTTGGAGAGCCCCCTGGATGACGGGGAATGCACAGTGTGCTACCCCACCTATCCCCAACTGCTAACTTAGAACCAGAAGTGGGGTCCTCTGTATGCGTGCCAGGCCAGGATAAAATGCCTGGGAAAGAGACTGGAGCTCAGAACTCCCTAACTCAAAGTTGCAGGATGGCAGAAAAGCCACGGGAAAGACAGGGCTATTTTGAAGATAACGCAACCATATTTTCACCATACGAGCTCGGACGCCGCCTCGGTAAACAAGGTCCGCGCAGAGCAGTGACACCCCCAGGCTGCTTGCGAATAGTCTACTACTGGGAACATAAACAGATTAGGGATGAGCCCACTCTCCCGTTGAACAGGTGCTAAAGTCGTAGATACTGGGCCAGAAGGCGCACCGGAAACCACAGTATCATGCAACTCGCTTTTTTTTTTTTTTTTTTTTTTTTTTTTTTTTTTTTTTTTTTTCTATGGAGAGTACACCGTCAAATAAATCTCGTTCTGGTGCTCGCCCTGTGGAGCTCCACCAGGCAGGTGCAGTGCCGGGCTCTGAGCCTCGACAGAGCCCACCCTCAGCTACTGGAGGACCCTCTAGACCGTCTTGTGGAGTCAACAGACGGCGGAGGAGAACTACTGACCAAAACAAAACAGAAAAAGAGAAACCCAGAGTGCCACTTGTCATGATGCACTGGAATGCAGAGGGAGTGAACAGCAAGCAGGCTGGATACAGCAAAAAGACAGAGCTGGAAAACATCTTGTATGAGAAGCAAGTCAGTGTTTGCTGTATCCAAGAGACTCACTTGAAAGCAGATCAAACCTTTAAAATAAGGGGATATCAATGCTTCAGATCCGACAGACAAGATAGACGAAAAGGAGGAGTACTTACTCTTGTAAGGAATAACATTCCTGCACACGAAAGGAAAACCTTCATGGATGGAGCAGAATATCAGCTGTTGCAGATAAAGGTAGACAAGATGGAAATAGAACTCCTGAACTATTACTGTCCGAACAACAAACCCCTGAGTCTCAGCTCTATACAGGTACCAGCCACCAACTTTATAGCAGTTGGAGACTTTAATAGACACTCCCAGAGCTGGGGCTATAACCATCTGGATCACAGAGGTGAAGAGGTTGAAACTTGGCAAGATGATCACTCCCTAATCCTAGTCAATAATGCCACAGATACTCCTACCTTCTACTCCAGAGGATGGCACACAACCTCAACACCAGATCTTGCCTTCTCCACACCAGATATAGCTGGATCTATTAGTAGAGAAGTAGGAGACCAACTAGGGGGAAGCGACCATCGCCCAATCTTTCTTACTGTCCAGAGTGCAACTCTCAGTACAGGCCCAGCCATTACAAGATGGAACTACAAAAAAGCCAACTGGGGTTTATTCAGGCATCAGGTGAACACGCTGCTGTCTACCCTCAAGGTACAGAACAGAGACATTAATGAAGTGGTAAAAGACTTCAACAGATGCATACTACAAGCTGCAAAAGAAACCATTCCCAAAGGATGCCGGCGTAACTACATACCATACTGGTCCAGCACACTCCAAGAACGTCAGGAAGCTATGGACAAGGCTAGAAAGGACGCAGAGTCTCAGCCTTCACTTGAAACTCACAACAAATGGAAAAAGGCTGTAGCAGAGTTTCAGAGAACAAAGCTAGAAGAAAAGCGGAAAAGCTGGAGAACTAAAACGGCATCGCTGAACCTTGAGAAAGACGGCAGGAAACTTTGGAGATTAGTCAAGTCTCTAAATGAAGAGCATTCCTCACCAAGGCAGACTATCACATTGGATGAAGGTGGCAAACTTTTCAGAGGAAAACAAGCTGCAGACTTGTTTGCTAGAAGATACAGTTCAGAAAGCAACTTACCCATTAACATAGACCATCAGAGAGAGATAAGAAAAGAAATACTGGCAACCATGGGACAGACAGATACTCCTGCCCCAATGAGGGAACCCATCACACTAGGAGAACTACAGAAGGCTATTTCCAAGCTTAAGTTTCAAAAGTCACCCGGCCCAGACAAAATCAGCAACGAAATGCTAGTAAATCTGAGCTCAGCAGCAAAGACAAAACTGCTTGAGATATTCAACCACAGCTGGTTGAAAGGAACGGTACCCCAAGTATGGAGAGAAGCCATCACAATACCCATACTAAAGAAAGGGAAATGTAAGACCGAGGCTGCAAGTTACCGGCCAATCAGTCTCACAAGCTGTGTTGGGAAGACTATGGAGCGAATAGTCAACCACAGATTGAAATGGTATTTAGAGTCTGAGCAGATCCTGGTGCCGGAACAAGCTGGATTTAGAGAATGCTACAGTATAGAAGACCAAGTTACTTACTTGTCTCAAGCAATAGAAGATGCCTTCCAGGAGAAGAAAAAGGTCCTAACGATCTGGGTCGACTTCAAGCAGGCCTTTGACAAGGTGTGGAAAGATGGCCTCATTGCAAAAACTTAGGAGAAGTGGAATCCAAGGCAACATGATGAAATGGATCCAGTCATACTTGCATAACAGGAGAACTAGAGTCACTCTTGACGGTCTGCAGAGCAGAAAAGTGTTGCTCCATCAGGGGGTACCTCAAGGAGGAGTAATTTCCCCAACACTCTTCCTTGTTTACATCAATGACCTGGTGAAAGATCTCCCTGCAGGAGTTAAAGCTGCCTTATATGCAGATGACCTAGTACTCTGGTGCGCTGATGAAAATGTCACCACAGCAAATTATAGAATGCAGCGGGCAGCAGACATGCTAGTGTCATGGGCAGAGAAATGGCTTATCACAATAAACACAGACAAAACCTCCACAACACTGTTCTCCCTCGCCCCCAAGGACAAATCAGCTAACATACACCTAGGGACAACCGTGATCAAGGAAGAAAGCTACCCCACCCATCTTGGGGTGACATTTGACCAAAGGCTTACATGGAATAAGCATATTGAAAATGCAGAAGGAAAGGCCCGAAGACGACTAGGCATACTCAGAAAATTAGCAGGTACCAACTGGGGAGCAAATGAACGAAATCTAAAGAAGATTTATAATGGAGTAATAAGACCACACTTAGAGTTTAGCTCAGCAGCATGGTCATCAGCTGCTAACTCACATCTGCAGTCTTTGGACAAGGTGCAAAATCAAGCTCTCAGGCTCATTACAGGAGCCATGAAAACTACACCAATAACAGAGATGCAGAAGGTTGCTGGATTACAGACATTGTCCCATGGAGGAGACACGGGAGCCATGGTCCAGATGGAAAAGTACAACAGTATGCCAATGCACCCAATGAAGGCAAGACTAGATGATCTGGCATTGGGACGTCTAAAGCGTAGCAGCTTTGTGCATCGGGGGAAAAGACTTATAAGACAGCATCAAGAAGACCTATCCATGAAGACAACACCACTGAAGCCCACCCTATACCCTGTACCATGGGAGCAGGCCAGCAGTGCCCTCCAAATTAATACAACAGTCAGTGGTCTCACAAGTGGATGTGAGTATAATGATCTGCAAAAACGAACTGCTACATTGAGTATGATCCAAGAAAGCTATCCCGATCAATCATGGATACATGCCTATACAGATGGATCAGCGACTAATGCTGTTAGGAATGGAGGTGCCGGTATCTTTATCTCATATCCTGACAACCACTATGAGACTAGGCACATTCCCACTGGCAGGGACAGACAACTATTTTTCGACTCAGGACAGGGCATAACAAACTGAATAAACACATGCACAAGCTACGATTGTCTGCTTCACCACTGTGCACATGTGGATTAAACGAACAATCTGCTGAGCATGTTCTACAGGACTGTCCTCTGTATGACCAGTTAAGAAAGATATACTGGCCCAATGACTCAACACTAAACTCAAAGCTATATGGAGTTAAAGAGGAACTTCAAACAACAGTCGAATTCATCATGAGAACTCGTCTGACGGTGTAATCATCAAAGATGCGATCGCAAGAAGAAGAAGAAGAAGAAGCTAAACAACTTGGATAATCTGAAGCCTAAGATTGTCTGACGTCTCTAAATGAAACTATTAAGACAGGTTTTGATAATAACTACCTTGGATTGTATGGTGTATTTCTTGCATTGTCTATTAAATGAATGCTGTTCTTTACAGCCAAGTCTGCCTGTTATGGAACTATAGTTGATTTTTATGCCTGAATCCTTATCATAAATATATGGTGTAAATGTTAAAACAATGTTTTATTATCTCACAATTCTGTTCTAGAGGCTGTTATTTCACTGACTGAAATGTTAACACTGACTTCTGTTAATTTCAGTTTATTTGTTGTTGGGCACATCACTGATATTTTCTATGATTTACTGAAAACTCATCTCATGTGAAACTGTTGTGACTGTTTTGATGCTTTGTTGACATTAACATTAAATATGCTTCAAAAGTTGGATTTGTTACTGTGTATGATTACATGTGTGCTTATATTTTTGTATGATTACATGTGTGCTTATATTTTTGTATGGTTACATGTGTGCTTATATTTTATTGAGGAAGATGAGGGGATCTGCAGTAAGATAGATGGGAATGAAAACAAAGTCTAAAAAATGTGATTATAATAGAAATATTTAAATAGTACAAGATCACCAGTGTGTAACTCAGTAGAACTTAAGATGCCAGGGATCCAGACCTCCAGGAAGTGACCCAGTGTTCGCTGGGAGGACAGCATTAGACAATCTCTGAAAGACCAAGATCTAGATTGGAACTAGGCCTGGGGGGAAGACAGCCGATAGGATAGTATGGCTATCTCTGGTAAACCTCTACACCCCATGGTAGAAGAGGAACGACTAAGTAAGTAAGGAACATGAGATGAGATAAAGATGCATGAGTTTGTTGGATCCTATGCTCCTGGGGGAGTTTAAGGGAAATGATGATCAGAGTGTGACATTGAATGAGATGAAGTGCTATGCAAATTTTCAGGTCTTCTTCTTTGTACACTCTCAGACGTCGACTTGAATTTTTTCAAAGAAAGCAGTAGTCAGGTTGAGGCTATTAGCCTCTCCGTAGAGCTTTTCCATGAATGGTACTGGTGTCAGCCATATGCGTTTTCTCTGTTCTGCATATAAGGGGCATATTTGAAGCAGATGTTCAGCAGTCATTTTATCGGTGCCACATTTACACTCATCTGTAGTTCTTATCTTTAGCTTGTTGAATAGATGGTATAACAATCGATTGTGGCCCATACGAAGTCTGAAGATTACCACTTGTTCTCTTCTGTTGAGCTGGTAGTATGCATCATTTTGTGTGTGGCCTGGATGCTCTGCATTCCATTTGTTCTTGTATCTGTTTCTGATAAAAACTTTTTGCCTCTTCGAAAGTTATCCTTGTATCAGGCTGAGGTAGCTTTCTACCTTCCTTTGCCAATCTGTCAGCCTCATCATTGCAGGGGATGTTACAGTGAGATGGGATCCATTTTTTTTTTTTTTTTCCTTAACCAGCGGCACTTGGGCTTTCAGCCCTTCGGCCCAATGACATGTCATTGCGAGGCTGGGGAACCTGAGGACTTTCCTTCCAACCCGGTCAGGAGCTTCGCTCCTTCCCATCCACAGAGGGTTTATCACAGGAGCCGTTCAGGCTATTCAGTCAAATTTCCGGCCGTAAACATTTCTTCAAACGCCGACGCCCGGGTTTGAACCATGAACACCTGGTAGCCAGTACAACGCCTAAGCCATTACACCAGCGCGGCTCCCGGATGGGATCCATTAGATCACAACACTTTTGAATCGTTGACATAGTTTGTGGAGCACTACTCTTAGGTCATCCAGGTCTGCATTATTTTGGTTTTTCAATGTTGCAGATCAAACATCCAACTCAGCTGTAAAGTTTGTAAACATGGAGAACATAAAAAAAAAAGGGATGTTATAAATGAATGCCTTCATACAACAGGACTTAAATGACAGAATCATCAGTATGAAGAACTCCAAGGAAAAAACTAAACACTAGTGGAATGTGGAGCGAGGAATAGACATTAGAGATGGATACACACCATAGACATTTGAGGTCAGGATTGCAAAGTCTTTGTTCAAAAACTCGCAGGGAAGAGTAAAGGATCCTATTACATGCCCATTGAGGCATATTGGGAATATGGTGTTAAAACTCGTAGAATGAATTAGAAAGATCCCAAACACATCGAGGAAACAAGAAGAAATGGAAATAAAGATGGTATGAAAGGAACTAGAGCAGAATGCTAGTATCTAAAATTTAGTTCAGTCATGGCTGAAGTCTGTGCTCCACAGGAAGCTAAGAAAGAGAATAAATACATGAAGGCTATAAATGTCACATAATGTACATTTCCTCTTGTGTGCTCTTTGTCACTAAAGTACTTTGCTATGAATACTGTACACCCCCTCCAAACCATTTCCCTCTAGTCTACTGTATATCCTCATTCAAAATCTCTCAACCCTTTTTTGTTTTTGTAAATCCGGCGTTGCCCACTTGTCCATCATCCATAAGGTCATCATCCCCGACTCGGTTTGAAAATTTTTTACACCCGATAAAATCATTTCAGCTCTCTGCAGCACCACCTCAGATTGGGTGAAAAGAAGCTATCACGGCAAGCAGAAAACATCGAAAGGAACATGAGAAAAAAAAATCACCTTAGGGCTGTCACTTCAAGGGTGCATTCCCATAGTCAATTATGACTTGAAGGGACTATTATTATTATTATGTAATGACCCATTATTTTATCCAGCATCCTTTTAGTAATAAAATCTGTTTTCCCTACATATAACATTATCATCATTTACCTTTAAGTTCCCCAAAGGAGCATATGCCTTCAACAAAGTTATACCATGTACCATGTCCTCCTATCCTGTGTCATCAGCTCACGGTCTGTCTCCAGTTCTCTTCTCCATGTATTTTTAATGTATACTTCTATCTTTTTTTTACCCTCGGGATTCTAGAACCAGCACTGCCTTATACCGCTATCAACAGGTTTCCTCAGTGTTTATATTGAGAACCCAGCATTGCACACAAAGCTTAGGGGAATCACTTGAGCCCCAGACTTAATTCTTGGCTTGTATCTAATTGGCTGCCTGCATGATAATCTCAAAATGGATAGATGGTTGTTTGTGGAGCTAGGAAGTGGCTCTGTGCAGAACGTCAAAATTCTTTGGGACAGCCTAGAAACAGAGCATAGTATTTTAGCCCTGCATATTTGGAAACCCACCCTGGGCACAAGTAAAAGATATTACGTACAGAACACCAAAAACAACAACTAATTGGTTGACCGACAAGACAAATTTATTTGATTAAAAATAAACAAAAATAATTGCATGAAAACAATAAGTTAAAAAAAAATGAACTTTAAAAATAAGTTTTACATATAAATTCATTTATGACTACTTTCTGGTACATTCATCAGTGTTAGTCTGGCAACATAAAATGGTAATGGGACATTGTAGTAAAACTAAGATTAAGATGAACTCTTTGATCCCAGTAAGATGATGTCACTCTCTGACATTCACCACTGTGCCAGGACAACATATTCCATCACACTCATGTTCTTCTCCACTTGCTGACAACTAGTATTATCATAAAGATGTGCAACCTTGTATAACCTCTGCAGCAGACGGAGAAGAGAGAACTAGAGACAGAAATGTAAATAACTGTCTTCCATATTTAAGAAAAACATTCCTGCATTTTTTTTCTCTTTAGTAATCTAACTGTGCACTGTAAACACCAGGTTTGAAATTCTCAAATACATATTGACTAAGAATTAACTGGCTGAAATGTGACTATCTTTTGTTTTACTAACCCTGGAAAGAACTTTCCACAAATCTACCTTGGAAATTCTTGGAAGGTTTTACATAGGTAATATGTCATGCTATTTAAAGTCACTACCTGTAGATGCTGCAAGGCAACTTTACTGTTAAGCATTTTCACTCTGTGTAGTTCTCTGTCCTGTGTAGTTTTGAGGGGGAGGTTCTTATGAGACAAAGGAAGAACATGATTACTGCTCCCTCAGGTGACCAATATGAGGTTGTGCATGAGCCTGGCAACCTCATCATGTCAAACTAATTGGTACAGAAACCACTGCTTCGAGAGCAAATGAATTCTTTGTCCAGGGCCAGCGGTAGCTCCATGCTCCAAAGGGAACAAAAAGGAAAATATGACGATGATGAAGATTTCACACTCAACCATGGAGTCTTAACTACTCATTTTAATAGCCCAGAACATTCTAGCAGATAGATACAAATTCATGTTCTTCGAGCTACAAGATTTGCTTCTGTCCTTGAAAACTGCACTGCTCATCTTGCAGAAGGGATGCCTTTCTTCACAAGTACTGAATGCCCAGAGACAAAATATCAGCACAATGTTCTCATTTTCTTTTCTTCTCAGTTTCATGTCAATGAATGAATGTCAACTGATTTAATTTCCAAATCTTCTTAATGTTGAGTATTCTTTAAGTTACCAGAATTTGAAGTTCTAGCATACTCGTGTTTGTTCATGGTGATATATATATATTCACCATGTATAGTACCCCCGGGGGTCCCTGAAGAGACATAGAAAGAATGGAACTATCAGGTATGTCAAACAAAAAGCTACAAATATAAGGATGTGTGAGAAGCTGACAACCTCATCACGTAAAACAAACTGACAGAAACAACTACTGCAAGAATATGTCAATGCTTGGTACAGGCTTCCTGCAAGGGGACCACCTCCAGTGGTGGCTCTCTGCTCCACAAGGAGCGAAGAGAAAAATGATGATGATGAAAGCTATTCAGCTCCACTTTTTATCGGCCCCATAACTTTTGTCATCCGTCTATTGTTTTTTTCTGTTGCTTTTATCCAGTACTGGTTATTCATTACACTCATTTTGTGTGCATAGTTGATCTAAATAAGGCTTGACACCAAAAATGCTCAGAACAAGGATCAGCCAAACACACCATTTCTTGTTCTCATAACCTTTTATCAGAAATTTCTTAAAACAAAACATATTTTAATTCTCTTCTGCTACACATCCCCTTCCATTGCTACTTCTGACTGTGCCTGCACAAAGAAAGGCCCTTGGTTATAATATTCCATCAATTTCACATGGTATGGTCTGCCCAGAATCTCAATGGCTGTAGGAGAGTGGGCCAATGTCTTAACCAGTTCAAATTTTTCATCTTTCCCTTCTTTGCCATGATCCGTAGCCCTGTCAAGGACATATTCCTTAAAACCTGGGGCAGTGTTCATCAGTTTTTGACTCCAAGGTGTTAATCCTAAGCTCTGAAGAAGACGGAAGGCTGGAATCCTGATATCTGAGAATGGTTGCTGAGCAAGAGACCAAACTGTCTTGAAAGGGTCAGACATTGATGTGAGGAACCACTGTTCTGTGAGACTGAGCAGTTCATCTGTGTGGTACTCCGGCTGCAAATAAAATATTGAAAGCTAAATTGATGTCTGGGTACTAACAATCTTTAAGTTTCATGCAAAATAATGCTCGTTTATAATGAAGCCATATATCAAAGTGCAAACAGTTAACTCTTCATGTTTGAGTTAACAAAAGTGTGGACTTGTTTTTACTACTGTAGCCCATTCTTGCTGTGAAGCGTCGCAGGTAGGCAAGTTTTCATTCTTGAACCAACTGTGGCACAGTGACTGATGTCAGCCCATCTTGCTGTGAACCAAGTGTGTCACAGTGACAGATGTCAGCCCATCTTGCTGTGAACCAAATGTGGCACAGTGACAGATGTCAGCCCATCTTGTTGTGAACCAAGTGTGTCACAGTGACATATGTCAGCCCATCTTGCTGTGAACCAAGTGTGTCACTGTGACAGATGTCAGCCCATCTTGCTGTGAACCAAGTGTGTCACAGAGACTGATGTCAGCCCATCTTGCTGTGAACCAAGTGTGTCACAGTGACTGATGTCAGCCCAACTTGCTGTGAACCAAGTGTGTCACAGTGACAGATGTCAGCCCATCTTGCTGCTGTGAACCAAGTGTGTCACAGTGACTGATGTCAGCCCATCTTGCTGTGAACCAAGTGTGTCACAGTGACTGATGTCAGCCCATCTTGCTGTGAACCAAGTGTGTCACAGTGACTGATGTCAGCCCATCTTGCTGTGAACCAAGTGTGTCACAGTGACTCATCTCAGCGCATCTTGCTTGTGAACCAAGTGTGTCACAGTGACTGATGTCAGCCCATCTTGCTGTGAACCAAGTGTGTCACAGTGACTGATGTCAGCCCATCTTGCTGTGAACCAAGTGTGTCACAGTGACTGATGTCAGCCCATCTTGCTGTGAACCAAGTGTGTCACAGTGACTGATGTCAGCCCATCTTGTTGTGAACCAAGTGTCACAGTGACTGATGTGAGCCCATCCTGCTGTGAACCAAGTGTGTCACAGTGACTGATGTCAGCCCATCTTGCTGTGAACCAAGTGTCACAGTGACTGATGTCAGCCCACTTGCTGTGAACCAAGTGTGTCACAGTGACTGATGTCAGCCCATCTTGTTGTGAACCAAGTGTGTCACAGTGACTGATGTCAGCCTATCTTGCTGTGAACCAAATGTGTCACAGTGACTAATGTCAGCCCATCTTGCTGTGAACCAAGTGTGTCACAGTGACTAATGTCAGCCCATCTTGCTGTGAACCAAGTGTGTCACAGTGACAGATGTCAGCCCATCTTGCTGTGAACCAAGTGTGTCACAGTGACTGATGTCAGCCCATCTTGCTATGAACCAAGTGTGTCACAGTGAAAATGTGATGTCAGCCCATCTTTGTTGTGAATGAACCAAGTGTGTCACAGTGACTGAGATCAGCCCATCTTGCTGTGAACCAAGTGTGTCACAGTGACTGATGTCAGCCCATCTTGCTTTGGTTTTAAGGACTATCTTCATTGCACACGGACAACTCCATCAGTGCTCCAATCTCCTCCCGTACATCACACAAGGAGGATTTCAGCACAGTGCACGAATTCCGTAGTACCGGCGAGAATCCCAATGTGTGTATATGAGAATCACACATTCTATAAATATTTTGTGGTAGGTAGGTTTCTAATTTTTTAATTTTGCCAGGGCAGCGGCCTTATGGTCTACTCTTTACGATTTTCAACTGCCGTGAGATTTTTAAAGTGCGCAACTTGCACACGGAACCTCCTAATTTTTCACCCGTATCCTAGAAGGCTAGTCATCCGATCTCACCACCGAGGAGACCAGAGGGGAATGTGACATCATTAGGACCACTATTTCTGAAGAAAAAAAAATTCCATTAATTATATTTTCTCAACTGGAAATCGAACCTAGTACCTTTAAAGTTCGAAGGGGACGCCATACATCTAAGCCTCCATAATATATTGACACTGTCATAACCATATTCCGAAACTTCTAATAGGTCCTGTTTAATGTCATTTTTGAAGACTCATTATACGCGTAGAAGGACTAGCAACAGTGGAGCAACATGTGGGAGAGAAGACGCTAGCGTTGGATAGGACATATACTGAGAATAACCGGCAGATAGCTTTACAAGGCAGTCCTTGTTATGGAATCACCAGAGTAAGAGAAACAGAGGGAGACACTAATAAAACACACGGAGCCGCAGTAGCGCAGTGTTTAGCGCACTGGCTTCCTAGCTCGATGGTCCATGGTTCAATCCCCAGTTGAAGTAGGTTATTTTTTTAGACCGCAAACGTCTCCGGGGTGGACACAGCCTCGTGAATTGGGTACTAGAGGAACTCTGGGAAGGTTAAGGCGGCCGGCGTAATGTTGACCACATCACCCCTAGTGGGCCAATGGTCTAGAAAATATGGGCCTGACACCATATTCCTAATATGCCTCAATGGGCATGTAACGGGATCTTTTACCTTTACCTTGTTACTAAAAAAAAAAAAAAACATACGGAGGCAGGAATTAGAATAGCCATGATGGCGGTAAACAGGACATGGAAAGACCTTGAACGGATTGCACAGGACTGGAAGGGTTGAAGCGTGTTTGTCCGAAAGCCTGTGCTCCAGGTAGCAGGTTTGTGGAGTGGGAAAAAAATTTTCCACTCCGACAATTTGAGAAGTCCGACTAAAGTTTTTTTCTAGTCATACGGCACGAAATTCGGAGTCGGGATATTATTACTAACTACGACTCCACTTAAAAAAAAACAACCAACTCCAGACTCCATAGCTTTGCCATGTAGAACTCGAAATTAATGAATGAGTTAATTGAGATGTGAAGTGGCAGATGTTATGAGTATACGACTCTTGTCTAACCAACAAAAAAGTAGTAATGGTTGTATCTCAGAAAAGAATTTTGTTTGCTTGTGTTTTTTTTTCTCCGAGAAAAAAAAAAAGTTAGTTGCTTATCCTTTACAGGACATGGCAATCAACCCCAGCTTTTATTGGCTGTTTGTGATTTTTCTAGGCAATTTTTTTCATTCAGTAGTTTGCCATTGCCTTCTGAACGGTACGGCGCTTATACCATTGATAAAAATCCACACAAAGCGATCTGCTACCAAACCGCCTGCAGCAGGTTTCGAACCTGGTATATCTGGATTATGAAACTGCGTTCATATCCATTAGGCCACAGACGCCTCCGAGAAAGCAATGTCAAAATCACGAAGGCAGTCTTGAGACAAGTCCAAGTATTTAAATAACTGAAGACATTAATAACATTAGAGAGATCCTTCTCAGGACCAGCCCTTTTCAGGGCTAACACCGGCCTAGCTACAAAATGGAATAACGCGCAAAATGTGCCCCAAATATAACCAATAGGACCCATTTTCGTGTCTGGTTGAACAGTGTTTTTTTTTTTTTTTTCGTACGCCCGCTAATACTCGAGGCGAAATCTCAGGTTATTATTTATGTCTAGCCTGACATTGATTTTACGTGAGTATCCCTTTATTTCTTGTACAGAGACAGGTGTCCCTCGCCATTCAGGCAAATACTCGCCGATTTCGGAGGTACCCATTACAGCTGGGTCGGCTCAGGAGCCGCCAGTCCCTTCAAATGTCCTCGCCAGGTCTCGAGTTAATCCAGTCCAAATCCCGGTCGACGAAAAATCCTCAAATGCCGTCGCCCGGGTTTGATCCTGTATCACCCGGTCGCCAGAGCGGTGTTGTAACCACTACGCTAGCGCGGCTCCCTGAACAGTGTATAAAAAGCGATATAAGGAAGCGGGGAAATAACATTAGCTGGGAGATGCATCTTAAAAATTTAGAATTAAATACAGTAAATAAATACCCTTTAAGAGCATATGAATAACAAATACAGTTATACCTCGCTTTATTCCGCTTCGCTTTATAGCGCTTCGCTTCGCAGATGCTGCTCTTTTTTCAAAGTATTCATGTTTATTTATTAGAACGTGCCTTCATCTTCCGACAGATTTTGGCTCTCCACCAACAAAAAGATTACGATTCGCTGTAGGCTCAGATGATTAGCATTTATTTTTTAGCAATAAAGTATTTTAAATTTTACAGTACGTTGTTGTTTTAGACCTAGCGCTATTGCACACTTAATAGACATAGTGTAAACATGATTTTAGGCTTTTTTATGTACTGGGAAGCCGAAAAAAATGGGCGTGACCCGCTTTATTACGATATTCGCTTTATTGCACTGGTCTGGAACCGAACCCGCAATATATCCGAGGTATTCTTCTTCTTCTTTGATCCTTAGCCGCCGACCGTCAAAGCAGTCAGTGGCCATCACGCCTAGTGGCGTCTTGTAGGGCAACAACAAATTGATTCCACTTTGCTCGGTCGGTGGCCATCCTTCGTACAGTGCCCCAACTCTGGTTCATTCTTTGTATCTCAGCCTCCACAGTCCTCCGCCAGGTTGTTTTTGGTCGGCCTCTCTTTCGTTTTCCTTCAGGGGTCCAAAGCATAGCTGTTCTTGTGATGGCATCAGGGTCTCTTCTGAGGATATGGCCAACCCAGCTCCAGCGTCTGCCAGCTATGATGGTGTGCAATATCCGAGGTATGCCTGTATACGAGTATATCATGCCCTCCTGTCGAGTGCCATCAACTTACGCATGAATGAATGAGTGAATTAATTAATCCAGTACACCCTTTTTCCAGATAATTTCATATCTATTTACTTTTCAATGTACTTTTCTGTGGATGTTGTGCATTTTGTAACTGACGAAGAACTCTTCCTAAACTCCATTGTTCCGCTGTAAAATTGGAGCACACTGTTTATGACCTGTGAGGGTCTACAGTGATCGTTAACCTGTGTACTTCATGATTAATTTTCATCACTGTTTATAAATACACTCATTATCCACTTTCCTGCGACATCATTTTACATTGCCAAATTGTTACAGAATTACTTGGCCAAGTACTTCGCAAAACAATTCAGTTATGGTTTTGTCATTTCTTTGCCAATTTTTTTGTTCATTGACATTGTCCCAGTCCCACACTCATATGTGTATATTGTAATGATTAACAACAGACTGTTATAAATACTTTGACACTAACAGAGCTGGTTACGTGAGAAATATAACTGCGCGGAATTAATAATAATTATTATTGTGCTGATTAGCTTTACTGCCACGGCTAATAAAGAAACAAATTTAAAAAAAAAAAGAAAACATGGCTAAACCATTGCAGCGCACTTAAATTATTATATTACAACTGTTAGTTACATAAATAACACAGATAACCCCGGGATGGGGTTGGCGGGCTCTGAGTTTCAAGGACAAATAACTAATAAACAGAGAGGTTTGCAGATGATAGCTTGTAATCTGAAGGATTACGGGAATGGCGATGAGGAATTGTCCAGTGAAGTTCTCTGGGGTTTCTGATGAGACAGAGAAATAATTGGACTACTGCACTCCTAGGCATGTCGTACAAGGCGACTAATAATAGGTTGTGCAATGGGTTGGCACTCTGGCAGCCTCATTATGTAAAACTAACTGCCGCGGAAACCACCTCTGCATGAGCGTGTGACTTGTTGGTGTAGGTTCCCTACAAGGAACGAAAGTTGACAATGGTGGACAAGGAGTAACATTACGAAGAATGCAGAAGGGAAAATTAGAGACGGTTTTGGTTTGATTTTTTGGACTATGCACTTGAAAACCGGTGTTTGTCGTGTGAACGGGATATCTGGTTAAACCCCACAATCCACATGTGTAGTGCTCGTCATTCTATATAGATTATTACTTTATTTTTCTTTAGTGTTGGCTCTTCCAGGCTGTAATTTATCTGCCGTTTGTTGTGGCATTGTTTAATGTCTGTGGTGTTTGTAATGTATCCACTTCCATGATTCTATATTGCTCTCTCTCTCTCATGAGAGGGAGTCACTTCAGTGGTACTAGAAGTTCAACTCTATGTTTGAAGAAGTGCATGGCTATTTTATCCTGTGTGAAAGAAACGACATGCAACACAGAATTCATCTAAAGAGATTTTAATCATGGTCATGGTGCAGATGTTAAAGGTATTATTTTATCTGTAAGTTGTTCTTTGTGCGTTATTGACTGTTTCTATATCTTTGACATGTTTATGAACTTTTAACTTCGTTTGCCTGTATTTGTTCATTCTTATGTGCAAGACTTGTCTACCCATTTTGATCAGCTTTGTCTTCTTCTTCTTCTTTAGATCCATAACCAGACCAAACGTCTCAAAGCCAGTTAGTGACATCTTGTAGGGCAGCAACAAATTAATTCCACTTATGCTCGGTCGGCGGCCATCCTTCGTACAGTGCCCCAACTGGTTCATTCTTTTGCATCTCAGTCCACAAGCCCGAAAAAACAAGAGATAAAACAAAATCATCTAAGCAGAAACTAACGAATACAAATTAAGGGGAAAGGGGTATGTAAAGGTCTATCTGTTGCCAGTTGTCTAATTGACTTTACCCAATTTTATTAACTTTTAGCCTGTTAAGAACAGCATCATACCTTCACGTTCCCAATTACTACCCATATTGAACCTCTGTTAAATTATGACAACTCCGCCTATGCCGGTCCCAAGCCCGGATGAAAAAGGAGGAGGGCGGCCTGCATGGAGGCCGTAAGGAGGCATCCCCTCCACCATGCAAAGGCACAACAGGCCAATCACCTGTTTGTCTTAAACTATGATTACAAGCAATATAAGAGAGAAAACCGGACTGATTCTAAAGGCGACGAACTGGAACGGACTACGACTTATGGAACATGGAACACAAGAAGTATAAATGGGAAGGAAGAGGAGCTGGTGGAAGAGATGAGGAAAGCAAAACTAGAAATCCTGGCTATAACGGAACCAAAGAAAAAAGGACAAGGAGTTATCCTGATCTCGATGGTAACACTTGCTATACAGTGGTGTACCCACAACTGAAAGCACTAAAGGAGGCGTGAGTTGCATTCTGGCCAAAACCCAGAAAGATAGTATCAAGGGATGGAACTTTGTCTCGGAGCGCATTATGGTTGTAAAACTAAAAGAAGCACCATAGTCACCCTGGTCATAGTGTATGGGCCAAATGAGGATGAGAGAGCAGAGGTCAAGGAGAATTCTTCGAGCTGCTTCAAAGGACAGTGGATGACTGCCTAGATGAAATTATCATGCTCGGAGATTTCAATGCCAGAGTTGGAAATGACCATGCTAGATGGGGTGGAGTTATCGGAAGATATGGAGAAGATACTCTCAATGACAATGGAAAGCGACTCCTCAGATTCTGCAGTGAGCAGAATCTGATCATTACAAACACAAAGTTCCCCCATAAGCGCATACATGCATACACTAGATGTGAACCAACAAAGAATGAGAAGTCAGTGATCGACTATGCCATTGTTAGGAGGAGCTCATTCAAATATGTCCGAGATGCTAGAGTCTGGAGGGGGCCAGAGATTGGAAGTGATCACTACCTGCTTACAATCAAAAAAACAACTGAAAGAGTTGCTCAGCCTAGGAACTGCCCAGCATCACACAAGAAACTAAGTAAACGAACGGAAGAAATGAGCATTAAGACCTACAAGCTGAAAGAGCCAGAAATTAAGACCAGATATCGGGGGCTTATTGCTACAGCGGTGAGAAACACAGAAGAACAACCTGATGACTTGGAAACCCTGTGGCTTAAATTCAAGGACATCATAAAGACAGCTGCTGCAGAAGCATGTGGTGAAGTCCGACTTGGGAACAAGAGAAAGAGGACACCTTGGTGGACAGAGGAAGTCAAAGAGAAAATAAGAGAGAAGAAAATGGCATGGAAACAATACTTAGGAGCTAAAAACACAGCAGGACAAATAGAGAAATATAGAGAATATGTGATACTCAGAACAGAAGCAAAGAACAAGGTGCTAGCAGCAAAACAGAAGTCCTGGGAAGACTTTGGAGAAAAGCTAGAAAAGGATGCGCAAGAAAACCAGAAATTGTTCTATAAGACCCTAAAGAACATGAGGAAGGAAAAACAATGCCCTCTTAAATTTATAAAGGACAAGCAAGGCAAATTGCTTACTGCCCCGAAGGAAGTAATGGAAAGATGGAAAGAATATTTCTCAGAACTCCTGGAAGGTGAGCAAGGTGAAGCATCAGGAAATGATAACCACTAGCACAGAAGAGAAAACCAATGATGGTGAAGATGACATAAAGATGGAAGAACTGAAGGCAGCACTGGAGAAAATCAAGATGGGCAAAGCAGCAGGGCATGATGGTAATAACACCAGAAATGGTTAAGTACATGGGAGCATCAGGCGACCTATTACTCTTAAAGGTCCTACAGGCAGCATGGTGCAACAAGACCATACCAAAGGATTGGGAGATTGCCATTATAACACCAATTTTCAAAAAGGGTGACAATCGACAGTGTGGAAACCATAGAGGGATATCCCTTCTTAGTGTCCCTGGTAAAATCTATTCTAGAATCCTAGAGCAGAGACTCCGATGCCTAGCTGAGCCACAGTTGGATGAAGCCCAGTGCGGATTCCGAGCAAACCGAAGTACTCAAGACCTAATCTTCACACTCAGGCAGCTGAGTGAAAAGGCCCTTGAGTACAAGAGTGAGATCCATCTTTGTTTCATAGATCTGGAAAAGGCGTTTGACAGGGTCCCTGGAGCAAACTTTGGGACTGTTTGGCAAGGAAGAATATTCCAGCACCTCTGATTCATGCTATACAGAGCTTCTACAAGTCTTGCAGAAATTATGTGAGGACAGCAAACCATAAGTCGAAGAGTTCAGGACCACCACTGGTGTAAGACAAGGTGATATCCTATCACCTTACCTCTTCATACTCCTTATGGACGATGTCATCAAGGCATGTAAGGAGAGAACAAGAAAGTATTCAGTGGGGTACTGGAAGATGAGACAGGTCTATATTTCGGAGCTGGCATTTGCTGATGATGTTGCCCTGATTGCTAAATCAGAGGCACATCTCCAATCCAACCTGCAAGTCTGGAAGGAAGAGCTGGAGAAGAGAGGGATGGTCATAAGCAGCTCTAAAACAAAATCCATGGTGATATCACGAGAAGAAAGAAAACATCAGATTAAGCTGGGAGAACAGGTCCTGGAGCAGGTCGACCACTTTAAATACCTCGGAGCTATTATTAGACCGAAAGGGAGGCATCAAAGAAGAGTTGGCCACTCGAAAAGCAGCAGCTGGGAGACTTTTTCAGGCCATAAATTCGAGGATTCCTCAGCAAGAGAGAGGTTGGTAAGAAAACGAAGATGGCTGTATACCGCTCCACCTATGTCCCAGTCTTGACATACGGATTGCGAGTCATGGGCAATGACTACAACCCTCATAAAAGCCAGATCCAAACCTCAGAAATGAGGTATCTGAGGAAGGTGGTTGAAGTAACAAGAAGAGACATGGTACGCAACCAGACGATACGTCAAGGCCTTAAATCCTACCCCCTGCAGACCAAGTAGAACAGTCCCAATTAAGATGGTTTGGCCATGTCTGCAGAATGGGAGAAGATCGGATACCACGACAAGCATGGGAAACAAAGAGCCAAGGATCCAGAACCCCGAGGACGACCCAGAGTCCGCTGGGAGGACAACATTAGACAATCTTTGAAGGACCGAGGACTAGAATGGAACCAGGCCAGGAGGAAGACAGCCGATAGAATAGTCTGGCGCTCTCTCTTCCAAACCTCTACACCTCACGGTAGAAGGGGAACGACTAAGTAAGTAAGTTAAATCCAATAACGTGTTAAATTGCTATACCAATATAATGATTATTTGCAGGCATCCAACTTACCTATAAATATAGAGGAGGTGTTGAGAATAGACCAGACCTAGGGAACTAATAATTTATATCAAACATTTTTAACACGAACACATGTTAATCATAGTGGCTGGAATGTGAAGGTCTGATGATGTTCTTACAATGCCCATGTGAACTTTTTAAAACAGATGAAAGTCAATTAAATATCTGGTAAAGTCCGTTATATAACTAGAACCCCACCAGATTTCCTATACACCCCTCCACTTTAATATTATTCTTGTTCATAAGTTTCTTCTTGAATTTTGTTTGTTTGTTTTTTATTTTATTATTATTTAACGTACGTATATAAAATTGGCCTAAGCACAATTGTGAGTATCCCTATTTTTTCAAATGTGATGCCACTTTCTCATGTCGGCAGTTCATATTATTTGGAAATTCCTCTAAAATTATATATTTTACCAGTTACTCCTGTCTTCATTTTGAAGAGAGCACCCCTCTCTCCATCATTCATCATAAAGCCCTTGCTGTATCTAAAAATACTTTTTTCTTTCCTTTGAAATCCTGATTTTACTTCATGTTCCAATTTCATTATCTGCTCCATGGTGCATCTATTCTTCCTATACCCTAGTTTGACTATATACATTATTTTCCAAATAAAACTAATCTTTTATTCACAATGGTTTCTAATTTACCTAGATTTAAAGAAAGTCTAGGTCTGTATGAACTGGCATCATGGGCATTTTTTAATGGTTTTAGTATTGGTAATAATTACTGCCATTTTCCATGTTTTGGGAATTTTTCCTGTAATTCCAAATTTTGTTAAACAGGAATGTTATAATTTCTGTGGTACTTTTTGGTATGCGTTTTCAAGATTTCCTAGCTCAAGATATCATGCCCTGCTGATGTATTTGTTTTGTCCTTTATTGTTTTCAACTTCTTCCATTGTAATATCTGCATTTACATATGATAACATTTTCAGTATTATTAGCCTAGGTACTTCGAGTTTTTTTTAAAACAAGTGTTGCTCTTCTGTTGACTTCAGCTTATCCTAGTTTTTCCTTAGAACTAACTCTTTGATAGTATCTGGCCAGCACCTCTGCTTTCTGCCAGTAAGTCTCTGCCCTTTCAGGTCTTTTTATATTAGGTATTATCATGTGTTGCACCTGTGTTACCGGGGCCCGAAAGGGGAGCAAAGAATAGTAACACTGTTCCCTTCCATGCATGTCGTAGAAAGCGACTAAGGAGTGTTGGGCATGGGGCTGATTACCCCATCCTGTAAAAAATTTAAACCACAAAATACTTCAACAAACATGGACAAGTCAAATAAGGAAAATAAAACACAGCCATCCAAGACAGGGGAAGGTCCTCTCGCAGGGAGGCGTATGATGCAACACAGAGAAAGCCGAAAGGAGTCTGTGTTGCTGACTACCCTTCTTTCTTCTAGAACTTCCAGATTTGGCACCTGGAATGTTCGGACATTAAACGAACAAGGGAAAATGGCACAAGTAGCAGCAGAAATGAGGGAATATAAAATCGAGGTTCTAGGAATGTGTGAAACAAAGTGGAAGGGGGTAGACGGGAAGAAACTCATCACAGGTGAATTGGTACTGTCCTCAGGACATGAAGACGAAAGTTCACACCACAGTGAAGGGGTAGCTCTTATGGTATCTAAAGAAGCACAGAAAGCACTCATTGAATGGGAAGCTGTTGGACCCAGAATAATAGCTACTTTCAAAACAGCTAAAAAGAAAATTCATGTAAATGTCATCCAATGTTATGCACCAACTAATGACAAAGAAGAGTCTGTGAAAGAAGCATTTTATACTAAACTACAGAAAATTAGGGATAAAGTAAAAAGAAGAGACATCACAATTTTGATGGGTGACATGAATGCAAAGATAGGTACAGTCAACACCGGATTTGAAGAAGTCATGGGAAAACATGGGCTACGAGTAATGAATGAAAATGAACTATTCGCAAACTTCTGTGCTTCAAATCAACTGGCTATAGGAGGAAGCATGTTTCCACATAAGAGAATACACAAGGCAACATGGATATCACCAGACCATAGAACAGAAAATCAGATTGATCATATATGCATAAACAAGAAGTTTAGATCATCATTGCAGGATGTAAAGGTATATAGAGGAGCAGATGTGGCATCAGATCACCATCTTCTGATAGCCAAAGTAAAAATGAAACTCAAGAGATATGCAACAATGCACAAATTATAGACAACAGTTTAATGTAGACAGCTAAGAGATCAAGAAACAAGAGACAAATTTGCGGTCACAGTATCCAACAAATTCCAAGTGCTCCAACAAGCAAAACCAGAAGTTCCAAAGCCAAGGCTCAAGAAGTGTACACAGAAGCAAACAAAGAAGTAAAAAGAAGTATCAAAAGAGACGAGAGGAAGTATATTGAGGAGTTGGAAAGAGAGGCAGAAGATGCTGCAGCCAAAGGAAATATGAGAGAACTGTATAACAGCACAAAGAAGCTAACAGGGAAATACAAGCACACAAGTTGCCTCATAAAAGACAAGAATGGGAAACTGCTCAGCAATATACAAGAGCAAATGAAGAGGTGGACAGAATATTTTGGGGACCTTCTCAATAGACCAGCTCCACAAAACCCACAGGACATCCAGCCAGCAGAAGAAGAGCTACAAATTAACGGTGAAATACCAATGAAAGAAGAAATAAAGAAAGCCATAAAGCTTCTAAGAGATGGAAAAGCGTCTGGACCTAATGGCATTCCAGCAGAGGCCATCAAAGCAGATATCGACATGGCTACAGAGATGTTATATAAATTACTTGGTAAAGTCTGGGAAAAGGAAGAGATACCAGCAGAATGGAAGGAAGGATATCTGTTGCCTAAGAAGGGAAATTTACAAGAGTGCACAAATTATAGAGGAATAATGTTACTATCAGTGCCAGGAAAAGTATTAAACAGGATTATCCTTGAGAGATTAAAAGAGTCCATAGACAAGAAACTGAGAGATGAACAAACAGGTTTTCGACAAAACAGATCATGTACAGACCAGATAGCCACTTTGAGAATAATAGTTGAACAAAGTCTGGAATGGAATTCACCACTATACATCGGATTTGTGGACTACGAAAAGGCATTTGACAGTGTAGACAGAGAATCACTTTGGAAGTTGATGAGGCATTATGGAGTTCCCCTGAAGATCATTAATTTAATAAAGAAAACATATGAAGACATGACATGCAGAGTTCTTCACGAAGGACAGCTTACAGAACCGTTTGGGATAAGAACAGGAGTGTGTCAGGGATGCCTCTTGTCTCCATTTCTTTTCTTGCTGGCAATAGATTGGGTTAAGAGATCATCGGCAACACACAACAGAAATGGAATCCAGTGGACTCTGACTAAGCAGTTGGATGATCTGGATTTTGCTGATGACTTGGCTCTTCGATTACACGGCAGTCCTTGTTCTGGAACCCCCAGGGCAAGAGAGGCAGAGGAAGACCAAGAAGTACATGGAGAAGAGAGTTGGAAACAGAGGTTGAAAATGATGAGAACATGGAAAGAACTTGAGATGATGGCACGTGACAGGAGGACTTGGCAGGTGTTTGTTGAAGGCCTATGCTCCTTTGGGAGTGGAGGGTTATGAATGAATGAATTATCATGTGTAGTTCTGCCTTTAATGGCTTTTAACTTATTCCACACATTAGTTGCAGGGTTCAGTGTTTGGCATAAATTTCTCCAGTGATTTTCTTTTGTCTTAAGTATTATTCTGTTTGATTTATTCATTTTCTTATATATAAATTATCTTCAGATCTATGCTTTCTGTATTCCTGTAGAGCTTGTTTTCTTTGTTTTTTAATTTCTGTACATCTGTCCACCATGGTACTGGGTTTTTGTTTCAATGTTCATTCTTTTTTGGTTCCTTAACGTGGTGTGGAATTATGTGGTCTGGCATATATGCCTGCCATCAATAGTACCTATATCTTGTAGCGGTATGGCAGTTTGCGTACCCTGATAATCCCCAGAACTATGCCAGTAGGTACCACAAAGTGATTTTTGTTTGCACAGAAGCACCAGAGAAAACAATGCAGTTTGGAAGCTCTAGGAAAACCATGAAATTGGGTACTTAATTTTTAAAAATCGGACAAAAAATAAAAATGTTACGGCATTTTAAAAAGTGTATGTACTTTCACAAAGTTCAAAAAGTTACATCACACCAACTTCAGAGAGCTCCCGTTTTCTTAAATATAATCTTAGAACCTTCTCTGATAAACAGCATACAGTCTGCAATACACTGATCACATACAGAAAACTATAGGGCTATATCATGACCTTTACAAATTGTATCCACATCCTCCTTTGTGGTGCACAGACCCCTATGGCTAATGATTGTGTTATATAACTCTAACTTCTTCTCTGCATTCTTAACATCTTTCTCTTTTTTCCTCCTATTGTTGTCAGTTATTCGCTGTTTGATTTTTTCTTTAACTGCCCTCTCTGATACTTTACTTCGTTTTCTTCCATTCCAGTCTATTATAGTATTACATTACTCGTGTTTAGGGTTAACACTAACTTTAGGGTTAAACTAACCCTAATCCTAAACCTTACTGCTACAAAAGAACACATAAATACACATATTCACTATGGAGCAAAAAGGTACGAGTAATAGGAAATTACAATATATTATATTATAATATATTATATATAGCTACCGCGGCTCCGATTTTATGAAAGATGTTTATATATATTTCTTCTTTTCGGGGAATTTTAAGACTATCAACTATTGGCTGCGAGTCCGGACATTTCAGTTACTGCATCAGCAGCTTTAATTATTTCAACTATATTTTACAGGAATAAATAAAAATGGCTCCCGAATCTTCTCATACCATGCAAGGAATTATAACACAACTTAAAATGTCAAATCTTTTAAAATTGCGACTTCACTTCGATAAATCGACGTCTTCCACTTTGTTTTCTCCAGCTTGCATTATACGAAATTAATGCTATGGGTCTGACCCGCCTAATGGTGAAAACCGTATGCAAATCAGACGTTTGCTGGTCAAGCGATCCTCATTTGAATGAAGCGGGGTGAGACGAAAATGTTCGGAGCCGTTGCAAACTACGCGTAACGCTGCTGTTTGTTTTTATTAGTAAAAAATACTTCAATAGCTTTTTTTTTTTAATTAATACATTTCAAAAGAGAAGATGATAAAGAGTATCGTGATATAAATTTTATTACAATCCGCTTAATAGCAAAGGGGCAGTGACGACTTAAACTTGACGCATTTCCCTAAGTTTTCTCCACTGGCAACAGCTCAAAGCGGTCTCTTTGTGGTACCTAATGCCAGTGGGAGTTTTACTCTTGGTAGGTTCAACCAAGCTGGACTGGTCTGTGTGGATAGGGGTCAGACAAAAGCTGGTACCCTGGTCCTCCAGGTTGGGGGTTTTAGCACAGGGCTGACACCCCTGTCTGTGTAAAAAAAAAACAATGAAGTTACGGAAACAATAATAAATGAACAAACTTTGCTGCGGGATGGACATTCTGAGTCTGTGGCTTGTATGACTGTCAGTGGTGAAAGCCGAAAGGAAGCCACTGACATGAAAACGGATGTCCTGACCGCAAAACAGGATACAAGAATAGGTTTTGGGAATGTCAGGACAATGTACGAGACAGGTAAACTAAGACAGGTCATGGCAGAAATGAGAAACTATAGGCTACACATTCTAGGGATAAGCGAGAGCAGATGGACAGGGGCAGGAAAAGTTAAAACAGCAACAGGAGAAACAGTACTTTACTCTGGAAGAGAGGATGGACAACACAATGAAGGCGTAGCCATTATTCTACAGAAAGGAATAGAAAGGACATTACTGGAATGGAAACCCATCAACAACAGACTGATAAGATTAAGATTGAGAGGGAGATTCACCAACACTACAATAATACAATGCTTCGCACCAACGAATGAAGAAATTCACAAATTAACATGGGAATCACCAAATGGTCGGGACAGAAACCAGATAGACCACATCATGGTTAACGGTAGATGGAGACATGCATTACAAGATGTGAAGGTAAGAAGAGGTGCAGATGTGGGAAGTGATCACCATTTAGTAGTAGCAAAACTGAAAGTGAAACTAAGAAGGGCTGCACCAACTGTAACTACACAGAAAAGGTTTGACATCAGCAAATTGAAGGACTCCCTTACCAGAAAAGCTTTTACGGCCGACATAAAGAAAACGATATCAATTTGCCAAAAGTCAGGAAAAGACATTGACTGATGATATAGACCAGAATTTCAACACCATTTCAACAATATACAAAGAAAGCAGCAAATCATGCTTGGGATTCCAGGAAAGGAAGAAGCAAGACTGGATAACACCAGAAACTTTAAACACCATAACGATGAGAAAGGAAATGAAAAGAAAGAAAACAGAAGCGAAGTCCCCTAGGTTAAAGCAACTATATAGCGAACAGTACAGTCAGCTGGACAAGGAAGTTAAATGCCAAACCCGAGCCAACAAAAGGAATTTCCTAGACAATCTGTCAAGACAGGCAGAGGAGGCAACACTGAGAAATGAACAAAGCTCAGTATACAAAATAACTAAATTCATCAGCGGAAAACGAGGTGCAAACAATATTACATTAGTAAGAGATAAACAAGGTAATCTCATCACGACAGCAGAGGGACAAGAAACAAGATGGGCAGAGCACTTCAGAGAAACTCTGAACAAGGAACCACCAGAGACACAATTGAATGTTCCTGAGGCTGAAAACGATCTAGATGTGAATACAGACATTCCACGAAAAGAAGAAATCATCACAGCAATCAAAGGGTTAAAGAACGGCAAAGCTCCGGGCCATGATAACTTAAATGCAGAGCTATTTAAGACAGACCCTGAGCTAGCAGCAGAACTATTAGAACCACTATTTGCACAAGTCTGGAAAACGGGGACAACACCATCAGAGTGGAACAAAGGAATAATTGTCAAATTGCCCAAGAAGGGAGATCTTGCAGACTGCAATAATTGGAGAGGAATCACTCTTCTCTCAGTTCCCAGCAAAATACTAGGCAGGATAATTATACAGAGAATTTCAAAGGCAGTAGATCACAAACTGAGGAAAGAACAAGCAGGATTTAGAAAGAACAGGAGATGTGTAGATCATATATTCACTCTCAGGAACATTATAGAGCAGTGCTCAGAATATCAAAGACAGTTTTACATTAATTTCGTTGATTTTGAAAAGGCTTTTGACAGCATACATAGGGACAGTTTATGGAAAATACTGAGGGCTTATGGAATTCCAAGCTGCATAATGTCAGTCATAAAAAGCCTCTATGCAAACTTTACGTGCAGTGTTGGGCAGAGCAACCTAACCTTTGAGGTGAAGACAGGAGTACGACAGGGATGCCCCTTATCAACCACTCTATTTTTAACAGTCATAGACTGGGTGATGCGCCAGACAACAGAGGGCAGTCCAAGAGGAATAAGATGGACAACATTTTCTACATTGGAAGATCTGGAATATGCAGATGACATTGCACTACTAGCACATTCACATCAACACATCCAGGAAAAAACGGATAGACTTAATAAGTTTAGCCAGCAGGTGGGCTTGAACATCAATTTAAAGAAGTCTGAGGTCTGAAGTAGAGAATGCCATTCATATGATACAAAAAGGAAGATCAGCAGGCATGGATAACATAAACATTGAAATGATAGAAGCTCTGGAGAGCTTTGGTATAGATACAATCACAGAAATATGCAATGATATATACAATACAGGATATTTACCACACGACATGAAGACATCAGTTTTTATAACATTGCCCAAAAAACCAAATGCAACAGAATGTTCAGACTTCAGAACAATCAGCCTGATGAGTCATGCAATTAAGATACTGCTCAAAATCATACAGGAAAGAATAAAAAGTAAAGTAGACAGCGAAATCCAAGAAGAACAGTTTGGTTTTTAGACGGAACAGTGGAACAAGAGAGGCAATATTTTGCCTAAGAAGATTAGCAGAAAAATATACAGAGGTCCAAAAAAGTATGTATATGTGCTTCATTGACTATAAGAAGGCTTTTGACAGAATCCATCATGAGAAAATAATTGAATGCCTCAAAGACATAGGTATTGATGGAAAAGATATAAGAATACTCAGTAACCTTTATTGGGAGCAAACTGCCACAGTAAGATCGGGAAGGAATTATTCACCATACATAGACATAAAAAGAGGTGTCAGACAAGGTTGTGTGCTGTCCCCCTGCCTATTTAATTTATACACCGAAAAAATTTTCAAACAGATACAGGAAATACCAGGACTGAACATCAGTGGAAGATCAATAAACAACCTTAGATATGCAGATGATACCGTGTTGTTAGCTGAAAGCGAACAGGAGTTACAAGAACTAGTGAAGCAAGTGAACAGTATAAGTCATGAATATGGACTCGACATTAATATTGAGAAAACTAAAACTATGATAATTAGCAAAACAGACGATAAACCCACATTAAAGATAAGCGTAAATGGGAAAATCCTGGAACAAGTCAAGAGCTACGTATATCTTGGTCATATAATAACAGAAGATGGCAGATGTGAAACAGAAATCAAGAAGAGAATAGGAATGGCCAAAGCTACATTCAACAACATGAAACATATACTGACATCCAAACAGTTATCTCATAAATTAAAACTGAGAATCATAAAGTGTTATATATATTCTGCATTTCTGTATGGTGCAGAAACATGGACGATGAATAAGCATTTGGAAGAAAGAATTGAGGCTCTTGAAATGTGGATATATAGAAGAATGGGGCGTATCTCATGGAAAGAGATGAAAACAAATAAGGAGGTCCTAGAAAATCTAGGTATGAAAAGAGAACTAATGAGAGAGGTCAAAGTTCGGCAGCTAAAATACTTTGGCCACATAAAAAGGCATAACACCTTGCAGAAGACCATAACAGAAGGGAGAGTTGAAGGTAAACGTGCAAGGGGAAGACAGCGCTATAAGTGGGAAGATAACATCAAGAGATGGACGGGAAAGAGTCTATCAGAGTGTACCACCAAGACAAGAGACAGAAGACGTTGGAGATCCATTACAGCCAACCTCTGTTGTGGAGATGGCAACTGATGATGATGATGAGGTCATGACGCTCAATGTGAGCAACCCTGAGCCCATATCAGTAAGGAATAAGCAATTGGTACAGACAGATACCTTCACATACCTAGGAAGCATAGTAATACCAGACGGCGGGCAGGCAAAGACATCAACATCAGAATGAATAAGGCAAGAACAGCCTTCTTTAGCCTAAACAACATCTGGAAGTCCTCCCAATACAGCACAAGCACAAAATTAAGATTATATCAGAGCTGTGTGCTTTCTGTGCCTTTCTATGGTGCGGAATGCTGGAGAGTTACAGAGAAGGAAATGTCAAAATTGTCCTCTTTTCACACAACATGCCTAAGAAAAATTCACCGAATCTTTTGGCCGAATACCATCACTAACCAAGATCTGCTTACTCGGAGCAAGCAAGAGGACATGCACACCATCATAGCTGGCAGACGCTGGAACTGGGTTGGTCATGTCCTCAGAAGAGACCCCGATGCCATCACAAGAACAGCTATGCTTTGGACCCCTGAAGGAAAACAAAAGAGGCTGACCAAAAACAACTTGGCGGAGGACTGTGGAGGCTGAGATGCAAAGAATGAACCAGAGTTGGGGCACTGTACGAAGGATGGCCACCGATGCCGAGCAAAGTGGAATCAATTTGTTGTTGCCCTACAAGACGCCACTAGGCGTGATGGCCACTGACTGCTTTGACGGTCGGCGGCTAAGGATCAAAGAAGAAGAAGCATATATGCATTTGGTATATGTTTAACAGCTATTAGTAATATTTCCCTTGTGAGATTATCTGCAAATACATCTATATTTTCTTTTTCTATATTACTCATTTTTATGTCTTCCATTTCCACCAGAAAAGCTACCCAATTAGCTTTATTATAGTCAAATTTTGGTTTTTCTACCAGTTTGTTAGGTGTGTAATCTTTGTGTTACTTCAATGGGTAAATGATCTGAATTTGTATCCCCAAATAACATCCCATTTTTTGCATTAGCAGGATTTTGGTGTTACAATGCTTTATATCAATAGCTGTGTCTTGCTGATTTGCACAAGGTTTAATTTTTGTTACTGATCCATCATTCAGTATAATTCGTTCATTGTTTTCAATGAAGTCCAACAGTAGTTTTCCTTATTTGTCTATTACATTGCCAAAGCTGCATGATGAACATTGAAGTCTCCACTTTATTCACGTCTGTGATATCTTTAGTTTGTTTCCACTTGAACAGTACAGGTTAACTATTTTTATTTCTTCTCGGTAGCTACTGTTAGTTATTCCTTCAAAAATTTTCTGTTCTAAAATGATTCCCAGTCAGTTATGTTTATATTAACTAGAAATGCCACACCACCTCCTTTTTGAGTTTGTCCTATCATTTTGAAAGACTTTATATTCAGGGATGGCAAAACATTGGCTCGGATTAAGATAAGTCTCTTGAGTGACAAAAATTACTTTAGATTGTTTAAACATGCCTATTAATGCTGGTATATTTTTTTGGCACTTCTGCAGTTCCACTGTATTATTCTAATGTTCTGTACTTCCATTATTTAATTTTAAGTTTATTTTAAAATAATGTACTTTTTTACTCCGAGAAGTGTAAAATATATTGATTTGTTTGTTTATAACAGTCTTCTAGATTTTCGGTTTCTCTGAGTTTGTAGTTCACTTTGAAGATTCAGTATAAAAGCTTTCACAATGTTTGATACAGAATGAATAAGTTTTTGACAATGTCATTTTTTCATTCCGCATTTCTTCTTGTTGGTTTTTATCTGTTTGTTTTTGCTCACTCCTTATTTCTGACTCAATCCTTTTCAGTAAATCTTCATTCTCCTTTTTCTGCTAATTTAGCAACATCTGTAGCTACTTCATGCTGAATGTTTTTCATGGTTTTCAAGATTTCTTCTGCCTTTCTCATTGTATTTTCTACCGATTTGGTTATTTCTTTCTTCTGATAGATTGCTGTCTTTTATCACTATGTTTGTGGACTATTTTTCTTATGTTATTTCAGTATTTCTGGTTCTGTGATTCCTGTTGGTGATAGAGTTGATGTAGCTACTGATGATTGATGTTGTAGTACTACTTTAAATGGTGTGTTGGTACTGACTGATTTTATTAGAGCTAGTTTTGTTTGTTGGTAATGTGGACATCCTAGGAAATGTGCACTGTGGTTTCCTAGACAATTTGCACACTTTCTGTTTATATTTCTTGTTCTGTAATCTTTATCATCGTCTACTAATTTGCAGTTATCATAGGTGTGGTCCCCTGCACAATATCGACATTTAGGCCGACCGTCAAAGCAGTCAGTGGCCATCACGCCTGGTGGCGTCTTGTAGGGCGGCAACTAATTGATTCCACTTTGCTTGGTCGGTGGCCATCCTTCGTGCAGTGCCCCAACTCTGGTTCATACTTTGTATCTCAGCCTCCACAGTTCTCCGCCAAGTTATTTTTGGTCGGCTTCTTTCGTTTTCCTTCAGGGGTCCATAGCATAGCAGTTCTTGTGATGACATTGGGGTCTCTTCTGAGGACATGGCCAACCCAACTCCAGCATCTGCCAGCTATGACTTGCTTGCTCTGAGTAAGCAGATCTTGGTTGGTGATGGTATTCGGCCAAAAGATTCAGAGAATTTTTCATAGGCAGGTTGTGTGGAAAGAGGACAATTTCAACATTTCCTCCTCTGTAACTCTCCAGCATTCCGCACCATAGAGAAGCACAGAAAGTACACAGCTCTGATATAATCTTAATTTTGTGCTTGTGCTGTACTGAGAGGACTTCCAGATGTTTAGACTATAAAAGGCTGTTCTTGGTTTGTTCATTCTGTTGTCTTTGCTTGCTCCGCCATCTGGTGTTACTATGCATCCTAGGTATGTGAATGTGTCTGTCTGTTCCAGTTGTTGATTCCTTATTGTTATGGGCTTGAGGTTGCTCACATTGAGTGTCATGACCTCTGTCTTCTTTAGATTGATGTTCAGGCTCACCTGCCAGCTATACTTATTAAGTCTATCCATTTTTTCCTGGATGTGTTGTGAATGTGCTAGTAGTGCAATGTCATCTACATATTCCAGATCCTCCAGTGTAGAAAACGTAGTCCATCTTATTTCTCTTGGACTGCCCTCTGCTGTCTGTCACATACCCAGTCTATGACTGTTAAAAATAGAGTGGTTGATAAGGGACATCCCTGTCATACTCCTGTCTTCACCTCAAAGGTTAGGTTGCTCTGCCCTACACAACAAGTTGGCATAGAGGCTTTTTATGATTGACACTATGCAGCTTGGAATTCCATAAGCCCTCAGTATTTTCCATAGACTTCTCAATGTATACTGTCAAAAGCCTTTTCCCAAAAAAAAAAAAAAAAAAAAAAAAAAAATCGTTTTTGTATGTGTCCAAATTTCTGGCAGTTTGAGCATTGAATGACTGGTGGAATGTAAGCTTCTCTTTTGATATTTGCACTGCCACTGAAGAAATGTGATGGGATTTCTCATCCTTCTAATGTAACTATTATTACAGTTGAAGTTCCTAATTTCTGTGATATCCTTTCCAGTTTAAGGATCCTATACTTTGGATTTTCTATTTGTAGTCAAGTTATTTCTTCATCTGGAACTGTCACAGGTATTCCTTTAATTACACATATCCTGGTTTCTTTGACTAATTCTAGCCTGACTTTAATGCTGTGTGCCAATTCTACTTGGACAGGACTGACTTCAATTTGTTTTACTGAAGCTTTTTGACTTTTCAGTCCTGTTCATTGTATTATGCCATATTTTGCTTTTTTTTTAATGTGTGCAATTGATCTGTCTATAACTGTTTCTAGTACATTGATGATCTTATTGTCTGGTAATGCTCTAATACTTATCACTTTGCCACTGATCTGGACAATCCTTAACATTTGGAGGTTTTGTTCAACTTTATGAGTAGGCCTATTGATTTGTTGAATCAATGTTCAGATTATTCGTTTTCTCCATCATTTTACTTTGACATCTTATTTGTTTCATTAGAAGCCTGTGTCTTGTGTCCTTCCTTTTCTCCATTCGTATTCCAGATTTGCCCTTGATCATCATTCTGCCCATGATTTTCTGGAGATACCTGTTTTCAATCTTGTTAGAGCTCTTCTAGAATAATTTTCCTTATTTAACTTTAAATATAAAGTATATCTAGTAATGTTTTAAGAAACAAAAATTTCAAATTCAAAAATGGCGCCTTTGACTTTCAAAACATGGAAAGTTGCGGATGCAAAAGTAATTATAAAATTGACACAGTATTAACACAGCTTAACTATTCAATATTCCTATGAACGACAAACTTATTATTCTTAATGAATTTAAATAAACAAATTAACTTCCCTGCAGCAAGCTTATGTACATAGAATTAGAATCACAAGAAAAACAACAATGGAACCGCCATCTTAGATCACCGGAATAAGACGATGTAGTCTTGCTCACAAGAAGAATTGAATACCGTATTTAGTCTTGGACGGGTGGGGGGTGGGGGAATGGGACTATTCTTGCACCCCCAAAAAAAATAATCAAATAGTCTTGCACTCAACATGGAATGGATAGTCGGTTGGAATGAAGAAAGGCATGTTCTTCTATGCCATTCAAATAAGTCGTCCTCATCATTTGGATTACGATTACGTTTAGGATTATTAAACTCAACCGTTTTCTCTTATTTCTGCATCCCTGAATTTACAGGCTTTTAACTTGCAATGTATATCACTCTCTTGTCACTCTGTCACCTTCAAATCTTGCAATCGATTTTTCAATCACTTCCAGGTGAGCAATAGCTCTGAAACCCGGTATAATTAAAAAAAAAAAAACTGTCCATGTAATATACTGAAAATATACTGCTGTTCTCTGGACTTGTTTATCACAAACTGTCATTAGCAGGTCAATTAAATTTGACAAATTTAAAAAAAAAAACACTAAAAAGAAAACATATTTTAAACAGAGGCTTTTTTTAATTCACTAACAATAGCTCTGAAACTTGGCATAGTTGTGTATTCCTGATGAAAATACAATAATCAGTCGTAAAAATAATAAAATTAATATTAATTTTTTTATTTATTTTATCAGTGAAATGGGCAATAACTACAAATAATCTAGGTGTATTCTTTCCAACAAGATTGTCTCTTGAAATATTGAAACTTCTTCCCCTCCACACACACACTATCGCACGCGCATGCACAGACATACACACAACTGACTACATTTAAAAAAATGTAATTTACAACTCTTGTCAATTTAAAAAAAAATTATTAACTTTCCGTGTAATATACTGTGCTCTGGACTCGTTTATCGCAAACTGATAGTCATTAGCGGATCGATTACATTTGACTTTAATTTTTTTTAAAAAAAAGCACTACAAATAAAAAAAAATATATAAACATTTTAAACTGCCTTTTAATGCACTAAAAATCCATAATTTTTCAAGGAGTTTGTAGCTTGCAGTCTTCTTCTTCTTCTTCTTCGTTCACCCTCAGATGTCAACTTGAATAAGTTCAAAGAAAGCAGTGGTCAGCCTGAGGCTGTTGATATCTCCGTAGATTTTCTCCAGGAATGGTACTGGTGATGGCCATATGCGTCTTCTCTGTTCCTCATATGTTGGGCACCTTTGAAGCAGGTGTTCGGCAGTCATTTTACCAGTGCCACAGTCACACTCATCAGTAGTTCCTACCTCTAATGTGTTGAGTAGATGGTAACTCAATCTATTATGACCAGTGCAAAGTCTGAAGATTACCACTTGTTCACTTCTGCTGAGCTGGTAATACGGATCATTTTTTTGTGTGGCCTGGATGCTCTTCTTCCCACTTGTGCCTGTATCTGCGCTTGATAAAACTCTTGGACTCCTCATAGGTTATATTTGTGTCCAGCTGAGGAAGTTTTCCCCCTTCCTTTGCCAATCTGTCAGCCTCTTCATTTCCAGGGATGTTGCAGTGAGAAGGGATCCACTGTATCACAACTCTTTTGTATTGCTGACATAGTCTGTGAAGTGTTACTCTTAGGTCATCCAGTTCAGCATTTATTTGACTTTTCAGTGTTGTAATCACTGACAGCGCATCTGAGAAGATAACTACTGGTCTCTCTGAGCTTTTTTTCTGTCATTAGAATTTCTGATGCAGTTTTTATGGCCTCTGCCTCTGCTCTGAAGTTAGTTGAAAATTTCCCTGTTGCGACTGCTATCTTTTTTTTGTGTGCCATTGCTTAAGCTCAGGAAGACTCCTCCACCCCCATCTTCTGTTGCATTAGTTGCTGATCCATCTGTGTACGCATGGATCCAGGTGTTGCTTGGGTAATGTTTCTCTATATATTTTGTGATTAGTACTCTCCTTTCTGTTTCAGTTTGACTGTTCTTTCTCTCAATACCAGGAACATTTTCTATCATTTCAGGGAAGCACTGTTTCCAAATTGGTAGCTTGTGTGCAGTACATATTGGCATTTTTTTTTTTTAATTAATGTGTTTGCTACTTTTCTTTGTAGCACGCCCCTTTCAACCATCTACCATGTACATGGAGTTGTTGGTTATATCAGGACGTGTTTCCTTTATTGTAATATGTTTTTGTTTGTATTTATTTTATACTATATTATCTCTAGTCGGTATTTTTCCTTTTGTAGTTATAGTTTAACATGGTTTTTAAAAGAAATTCCAAAATATGCTATTTTCTAAGTTAGTATGTTTTTAATTTTCACTGGATGGTTTCTTTGGTTAATCTGTATGTATCTGGGCGAGTCTTTCACGAGTTTGGACTACTGACTCAAATCCTTATTTGTTTTTTATATGTTAGCTTTAGTTTTTGTAATATAGTGTTTTATTAACTTTTGCATTTCTGAGGGGGTCTTTGTGCCTATGAGATTTTCTACCCTCATTTCTACATTGTGGTTACTACAGTATGTCTTAATGTTTTGCCTCTGTTGGTCATATTTCTTGCAGTCCACCAGAAAGTGTCTAATTGTGTTTGGTTCTTGACGCTCTTCACATGTGGGTTCCTCAATCATGAAATATCCAGTTCCAAGCTTGAGCCTCAGCAATTTTTTATTAATTGGTATTTTTAGTTCATCTTTTATTTGACATTTTTTGCTTGGTTTTTTAAGGATTTTATATGAGTGTCTTGCTTTTTTACTTTGGTCCCATGCTGTTATACACTCTTCAGTTATTGCTTGAGCAATTAAGCTCTTAATTTCAAACTTCCCTAAGCCTACTTCAATTTTGTTATGGCTAGCTCTCCCCCCTTTGGCTTCTTTGTCTGCAAACTCATTTCCGGCTATCCCCACATGTGATGGTATCCATGTTAGTGTTGCACTGCATCCTATAGTTTGTAGATATGTATTAACCTGTAGTATTTGCTCTATAATATCTGGCCTTCTAAATTCTTTTCTGTTTCTGATATCTAATACTGATGATTGGGAATTTGTGAGAATGGTTACTTTTTTTGGTGGATTTTCTGCAGCTATTTCTAAAGCTTTTAGGATTGCCACTAATTCTGCTGTAAAGATGGATTATTACCTGTTACTTTGTATCTTTTATAAATTTTTAATTTTGGTATTGCTATTCCTGCTCCTAATTGTCCTTCTTCATCTTTTGACCCAACTATGTATATATAGTTAGGCTATTATTTATATACCGTTCTATGTACTCTAGTGTTTTACTTTTTGCTGAGATTATGTCGTTAGATTTATTTATGATCTTTGTTAAGTGGGAGTCAGTTTCTGGCACTTTTAATTCCCATGGTGGGATCTTTGCTTTATACAGAGCACTACTGTTTATCGCATTAAATAGGTCTGGGTATTGATCCACTTCATCCATTGTTTTCCACCCTGACGGGTATCTATTATGGTTTAATGGAATGTGGCCTATGTACTGGTTACCCCTATCAAAGGTTTTATGTGCTGGGTGAGTTGGATCTTTTGCCACTCTTGCCCAGTAGCTGAATCTCAGTTCTTTTCTCCTTAGCTCCAGGGGTACAATGCCCAGCGCTACTTCTAGTGCCTCTGCTGATGTTCCCTTTGAGGCACCTGCTATTATTGACAGTGCCTGGTTTTGGACTGTGTCTAGTTTTTTTCTTATTGCTTGGGGCGGCTGATGCATAGACAACACTGGCATAGTCAAGTTTGCCCCTAATAAATGATTTATAGAAGGTTAACATGGTCTTATTGTAGGCGCCCTAACCACTTCCTTTCATATATCTTAGCATGTTAATAAGTCCCCTACTGCTTTGCACTAATAGGTCTATGTGTTTTGTTTCCAGTTTAGTTGCTGTATCTAATACCATACCAAGAAATCTAGTTGATTTTGCTGTGCATACTTTTTGCTCATTAATGCTTATGTCATTTATATTGTTTTTAATTACACACGCCCTCTATGAAGATCATTCCTATGGTTTTTTTAACGTTTAGATTAAATCCCCACTTGTTCATCCAGTCAGATACTTTATCCATTTGCCTTTGTACTGTTTTATAGAGGATTGGGAGATTTCTTCCCGTTCTCCATATCGCAGCGTCATCTGCAAACTGGGATAAGTTGTTCAGATTCAAGTCTTTAAACTCGTTCGCCTAGGTCGTTGACCATAATCGTTAAAGATAGATGGTGATATTACTGATCCCTGGGGAATTCCATTCTGTTGCTCATACACCCTCAATCTATCATTGTTTATTTGTACCGTTGAAGTATCTATCCTGCAGGAAAGTTTTCTAGATAATTGTAGGTTCTGCCTACTATACCTTAATTTCCTGATTAGTGTAGTAGTTTCCTGCACCCCTCCCACCAACACTCATCATATGCTCTTGCTACATCAAGGAATATTGCTACTGTCTTTTCATTTCCTTTTGAAGCCTGTTTTAACATCATGTTCCAGCCTCAACAGTTGCTCTATTGTTACTATGTTGGCTTCTAAAGCCTGCCTGGGTTGGACTGTACAAATTTATGCTTTTTCTAGATGAAATTTAAGTCTGCTGTTGACTATTGTTTTTCTAGAATTTTTTCTAGATGCGATGTTTAACGATATTGGCCTGTATGAGCTGACATCATGTGATTCCTTATCTGGCTTTAGTATGGAGATGACTTACTGCTGTTTTCCATGATACACAGTATTTTTCCCGTTTGTGCCAGATTTTGTTGTAGAGGGATGCAATCACTCTTAGAGTTGTATTTGGTACCTTTTGAGGATTTTCATAGCTCAGAATGTCTTTCCCCAGAGGTGTAGTATTGGTTTTTCCCTTTGTCTAAAGCTCTTTCTATTTCATCTACTGTAATATCTGCATTTAAATTATTAGCCATCCTGTGTGGTGTCCATATTTTCTCCTTTTAATTTTTCTTGCAGTGTCTTCTGCCTATTTAATTTCTGCCTTATCTAGACTGTCTATTGAACTAACCTGATAGAAGTATTTTAGCTAGTATGTTGGCTTTTTCTCTATCTGTTTCAGCTCTCTCTGGTATTTTAATTGTTGGGATTTTAAATGTTTTGTGGTTTTTTTTTTTTTTATTTGCTTTTAGTTTTTTTTCCATTTATTTTTTTTTTTTTTATTTTTAGTTTTTTTTTTGTTTTTTATTTGGTTAATGTTTTTTTTTTTTTTATTTATTTTTTTTTTTTTCTTTTTTATTTTGTTTTTTTTTTTTATTTTTTTTTTTTTTGTTTTTTTTTTTTTTTGATTTCATTACTTTTTTTATTATTTTGTGTAAATTTTTTTCATTTTTTTGGCTTTTTTTATTTTTTTTTTTTTTTTTATTTTTTTTTTTTTTTTTTTTTTTTACTTTTTTTTTTTTTTTGTATTTTTTTTTTTTTTTTTTTTATTTCCACAATTTTCAGTTGTTCTTCCTCCTCATCCCTCCCTCTGTCCCCCCTCCTCTGTCCCCTCCATGGTATGTTCTCTTCAAGACTGGATTTGTGACCTAAAATTTAAATGACAAACGATGCTAATTTGTTTCTTTAGCTTGGAAGTTCCTATTTTTTCATTTTTTGTAGTTGGTTTTTGGAAACTTTGTGCTCATCAATTTCAGCAGTTCTTCCTGTTTGGTATAATTTTTATAGCTATTTTTTTCCTAAATTCTCATTTTGTTGTTTTAAGTCTCAGGGCATTTGGTTTTTTTCTAGCTATATTTGGGTTAGTGTTCAAATAACTATCTATACTGTTAGATTTCAATTTGTGCTTCTATGCTTAGTTTACTTAGCTCCAATTGGAAGGACTCCCAATTTGCCTTTTTTAGGTTGAATGTAGGTTTCGAGCTTTTTTGAACTAGTTTCTAATTTGTCGTTTAGGTTTATTTCTTATGGGTAAGTGGTCTGAGCTGGAAGTCATTCAGTACTTCCCATTTAGCAGAGGCTAGGTTTGGTGTTATAATACTTTTATGTCTATTGCTGTATCTCCTCCATTGTTGTATGGGTTAACCCTTGTCACTGAGCCATCATTTAGTATGATTAGCTCAGCACTTTCAATGTAGTCCAACAGTCTTTTTCCTGCTGGATCATTACTGTTGTTACCCCATGCCTCATGGTGTGCATTAAAGTCACCTACCAATAATGTTCTATGGTCTGTTTGTGTGTTAATAGGGGCAATGTCCCTATCGGTTATATTACCCTTGGAACTATAAATGTTTATTATTTTTACGTTATCTGGCTCACTGTCTACTGTTACACTTATTCCTTCAATATTTTCCGTGTTGAATTGTTCCCAATTTAATATTTTGTAGTCTTCATGTATTAAAAAGGCCACGCCCCCTCCTCTTCCCTCGGGTCTATCATTTCTAAGTGTTATATACCCTTGGTAGTTCAGTTTTTGTTTGGAGTTCAGGAGGGTTTCTTGTATTGCAAAGATTGGTTTTGCCTCCTTATACTGTCCCATAAGAGACATCAGGTTCTTCCTGTCACCCCTACAGTTCCACTGAACTACTTTGATAGCTCTAGAGTCTGTGGTCCCCATTTAGTATGGTTTTTTAGCTTAGTTATGTTATTGTTTTTATTAGGTTTCTTTGATATGGGATTTACCTTTTTTGGTTTTGCTCACTATCTCTCATGTTCTCCACAAACTCATCATTCCAAGTAACCATTTTACTCCGAAAGACTCTTTCTGCGAGGGATATGGTAGGTGTAGTTCCACTGTTTCCTTAAATTTTTTCTTCCTTATTTTCTATAGGCCTAGCTCTTTCTCTCTCTATTTTTTTTTAGGATTTCTTCATTAGCTTCTTTTATCCTCATCTTTTTTTTTTTTGAGGTCTCTCTCTATTTATTTATTTTGTGCTGTTTTTATTTATTCTAGTACCTGTCTGGCTGGGAGGGGGTGATGTTCTGTCGCTTCTGTGTGGTCATCTTCTTTACTGGTTATGGGTGTTTTATTTTAATGGGTGTTTTTTTAATTTTATCTTCTTTCTGGATTTTTTTTTCCTTTATGTTCTTTCACTTCACTGGTTATTTTTTTTGTATTTGTTTCTTAATGATACTTTCTTGAGAGTTTTGGAGATGGTTGTTTGTTTTCTGTCTTTCTTTTATTTGCCAGAATGGTTTGTTTGTTTCTAGTGATTCTTTTAATATGTGCTTTGTCTCTTGGTAGATTGGGCAACCCCTGGTACCTGGCACTGTGGTTACCCTGGCAGTTTGCACATCTTCTGTTTTTATTTTCTTGTTTGTAGTCTTTGTCCTCTTTAGCCATTGTGCAGTCTCTGTGTTTGTGTGCTCCTGCACAGAAACTACATCTTGTTGCTCTTTTACAAGCATGCTGCATGTGACTAAAGCCTTGCCAATTTGTGCATTGGATGATTGGTGGTATGAATGTTTCAGTCTTCCTGATTCTCTTGCAGATTTTGATCTCTTTGGGTATTTCTGTACCCTGCACACTCAACACTACCACTGATGTATTCTTCTGCAGCTTAGTTTTAATTCGTTCTACTTTTCTATCTTAGTTTCTGGGGGTTTTCTTTCACTATGTTTGTTGTGGATTCTCTTCTTCTGTTAGGTTTGTAAATCGATGCCCTTGATTTACGACTTTTCTAATCTCTTTGATCAGCTCCATTTGTATATTTATTTTATGTGGGAGTTGTACTTCTTTTAGATTTTTCTTTCAGTTCATTTTATTAGGACCCTTGGCTTTTTCTGTGCTGTTTCAGATTACTACACCATTGCTTGTTTTTTGTAATCCTGTTAATAGATTTTTTGTCTATTATTTTTTCTAGGATAACCATGATTTTGGTCATCGGGTAGGGCTCTCAGAGTGGCTTCTGTCCCCTCCTTACTTGAGGGATTTTAACTCTTCTTCTGTGGGTTTTTGTTTCCTTTAGGCTGTCCTCGGCACTTTCTTTGTGTTCTTTGGTTTCCTGAGTGCATTGGCCTGCATTTCCCTCTTTGTCCTTCCTAATGTGTTCTGCGGCTTTATTTCCTGTCGAAGGTGGTGTTCCATTGTTTGCAGCACCTTGCTTTGAAGTCAGAATTTCTGTTTTTTTCTCGTTGCTCTTTTTGTTTGGTTCCCTGTCTTTATTTACTTCAGGGTTCACTTTTGTTTTTTCATTGATGGTTTCCATTTTGCCCTTAATTTCTGTGTCCTTTAGACCAGGGCTTTTGTACCTCTCATTTTCTGTCCGTCTTGATGTTCCTTCCTTAGTATGTCTTTCTGATGATTTGCTCCAAGCTTTTCCCTCCCCTGACTGCAATCTGGTTAGCATTATATTGTACTTATTTGCCCTTATTTTTGCTAAATTAACACCAGGCAAGTTAATATATTTATTTATGTATTTTTAATTTTTATTTATTATTTTTTTTTTTAATATAAATTTTAAATTATGTTTAGCTATCAATAATTAAAGGCTGAATAGTCCTACTACTAAGCTAGTAAATTTGAATTAAATTTGATTTTGTTCACGCACGGCTCTGCGCTGAAAGATGCCTGTATTAATTACACAAAGAAAAGCAAGATGGCTACTGCACTTTACAAATGAAGACCACACGTGGTTGGCCTACCTGTGCTTATTCTATTTCACTAATATTTTATTTATTCCAATACCCCTATCAATTTTAGCTAACGTTTAAAAGCAATTAACGAATACTATAGGTGGTTAATAATATTTAGTTTCTTCTTCTTCTTCCTCGTTCGTCCTGAAAAGGACGTTGGTTGCGTTGTGTCTGTTAACAGCAAAGCTGCGATATCTGCGCCTTTCGGCCGACACATCCGACTTCAGCACGGCATTTTTTGGGACCGGGTTTGCCTTCCCTCTTCGATCCCTACTCTCTCAGCCAGACTGCAGTGATGCAGCCTGTTTCCAGGACCACCACTTGGAGGTGGAGTAGGGTCTTGGCCAGCTCTGGTTCGCTGACCCTGACGCAAGCAGTCAAGCTATGGGTCGCTGACTGCATTCTCTGTTGCTGCGTCTTTGGGTCCCATATTTAGTTTAAATATGTTAGAGAAGAGAAAAAACTTATCTGAAATTCGTCTTTTGTTTGCTCGAGTGCAGTGAAAGTTTTCAGTACATATTGGCATAGCTGATGATATTGCATTTATGGGGTCTGCTCTTATCTTTGTTTTGACTGTCTCTACAAAGTTGCTTCGCTTCAGTCTTCCCCTTCCAAGTCCATTTATCCTCTGGTGCATTGGGTGATCTATCAGCCTCCTGAATTTCTCGGCTTGTTGCTCTTCTATCCTCCATAGGCTGGAGGTGAGTAATCTTTTCCAACTCTTTTATTGGTGTTGATTTCATGCCCCCAGTTATGATTCTCATTGCTTGGTTTTGGGTTCTGTTTATTTTGTCAAAGTTCGACTTAGCGGCTGTTGAGCATGCTGCAATGCCATATTCTAAGACTGGTCTCACTCGCCCAGTATATAGATTCTTTAGTACTCTCTCGTCTGCTCCCCAAACCGTGCCAGCAAGTTTTTTCATGATTGCCATTCTCTGCCTTGCTCTTGTCCTGTTTTTATCAATCTGGGTTTTCCAAGTCAAGCGGCGATCAAAGGTAATGCCTAGGTAGTTTGGGTTTTCATCCAGCTTTATTGGTCTGTGGTCGCTGCCTGCTAGCTGGCCAAGTATCTGTCGGTCAATTTTGTGAAATATGTCCCCTGTGGCAAAAGCTAGGTCTGGAGTGGAAGTGGTGTGCCATCTTCTAGAGTAGAAACTGGGTTTATCATCTGGCCTGTTGATAAGGTGAAGATTTGTGTCTATCTCCCAGTCATCCACTTCCTCTCCTCTACAGTCTGTATCCAGATATCCCCATCTTTCCGAGTGGCTGTTGAAGTCTCCGACCACAATGCAGTTTGAGCTCTTTATTTCCATACTTTCAAGTGACAGGTCTTTGCTCGGTGGGCCATACAAATTGTAGATACGCATGTTCGTTTCCTTTATTTTAATGTCAACCCCTACAATTTCCGATTGGTCGTTGAAGTTCACAGATACCTTGCTACTTGGTATATAGTTTTGGGTAAGTAATAGCACACCTCCTTTGTGTCCTTCTCGATCGAGTCGGAAAGCCTGAGCTTGCAGTCAAAAAATGTAACATCAAATTGACAAAAAGCCTGGGGCACTGATTCTACATGAAATTAACTTCTGCTTTATACTTCATTACACACTTATGGATAAAATATTAAACCCTCTGTGGATGGGAAGGAGCGAAGCTCCTGACCGGGTTGGAAGAAAAGTCCTCAGGTTCCCCAGCCTCGCAATGACATGTCATTGGGCCGAAGGGCTGAAAGCCCAAGTGCTGCTGGTTAAGGAAAAAAAAAAAAAAAATGGATAAAATATATAAGCGCTTAAGCGCCCCACGCTTAGTCAATTTGATGTTACATTTTTTTTTACTGCAAGCTATAAACTCCTTGAAAAATTATTTGTGGCTGTTTAGTGTATTAAAAGTCTGGTTTTAAAATATTTTTTATTTTAAGGCCGTATCACATGTCCCCTCGGGAGAACTTAACAGTATTTGGCATTGAGGGCAGATCCTACCTTTTGGCGCCCCCCCTCCCTCCCTCCATCATAAACACTTGCGAGTATATTTTTAGCAGCAAGTACTATCATAAGTGTCTAATGGCTTCCCCTTCCTGGCTGTCACCCAAGGCAGACCACCCCCCTTAGTTTATCTCTGCACGCCCCATTGTTCATTTCAACTGACAACTTGACACCCCATTGTTCATTTCAACTGACAACTTGACACCCCATTGTTCATTTCAACTGACAACTTGACATCTGTATTTCTTTGTGTGCTAGACTGTTTGCATGCTCAGCTCTATATATTATGCTTTCACTGTTCATTGTCTTTGACAATGCATTTCTTTTGCATACCTTACCATTTCCTTTTGAATATGGGACAATTTTTTTTTTTTTTTTTTTTTTTTAAACATTTGGAGCAGTCTGCTTCAGGAGTGAGTGGAAACTGTCCTTCTTACCTTAACCTGAAAGGGGAGCAAAGATTAGTGACACTGTACCCTGCATACATGTTGTAGGCAATGAAGAATTAGGCAGTGGGTTGACTAACCCCATCCTGTAGTTGTAACTTTAAGCCTAATGAAAAGAAAAAAGGTTGAAATGAACAGTGGATTGTGTTCTTAGAAGTCATCCAAATGTCGCCAACATCATTAGGGTTAGGATTATGGTTAGGTTTAGGATTCCTAACCCTTACCCCTTTTGATTGAAATGAACATTGGGATGTCTTCTTAGATGCTCTCCTAATGTCACCCACATTGTTAGGATTATGGTTAGGTTTAGGATTCCTAACCCTTACCCCTTTCTTACAGCGCCTTATGAATTTTTTTTGAGGTCGCATTGAACAAAAGGGCCCGTAGATCACTTCAACCCTTTGGACTGTCTGAATTCAAGGCTGTATCGAACAGATGGCCCGCTGTTCAACCCCCCAAAAAAAACTGTAGCGTGGATGGGTAGACCAAAGCAAATAATTTAAATTCAACTTGGCCATCCAAGATAAAAGATTCTCTGCAGAGGCGTCCCTCAAGTAATTGGCACCTGAGGTGGATCATACCTTTGACACCCCCTCCTCCATAAACACACATTTGCAAGTATATTTTAAACAATAGGTGCTTTCTTAAGTGTCAGATGGCATCCCCTTCCTTCTTGTCACCTGGGGCGGACCGCCCCCCTCGAACCCCCTTAGTACGTCACTGGTTCTGTGTCAGAGATTCATGATGCAGCCAAAAGATAGCCAAAAGGAGTCTTAAGCGGCAGAATCGCCTTTTTTTTTCTAGAAAAATATCCAGTTTAGACACCTTTAATGTTTGAACACTAAATGAGCAAGAAAACACTGCACAGGTGGTAGAAGTGAGCAACTTTAAAATTTGATATCTTGGGACTGTGAGAAACAAGTTGGACTTAGAAAGAGAGAAATACATGGAAGAAATAATGCTGTCCTCAGAATGTGAGGAAAACCACACCATATTGGTGTGGCTCTTGCTGTCAGAGGGAACTTGAAGCATGGAAGGCAATGGGACCCAGGCTAATAGCAACATTCAAAACTGCCTAAAAAAAGTTAAAACACGAGCCAATTATAAATTCATGAACGAATTTTCACCTGACTTCAAAGTATCATGGATTAAAGAGGTAGACATTAAAATTTTGATGGGTGACCTGAAAAAGCAAATATAGACATTTGTTTGCAACATATCGAGACTCATAGACTATGCATAAAAGCAAAGCATAAAGTAAGAATCAGAAGAAAGGATATATATTAACAAGTTCGCAAGAAGCAGAGGAAGCTGCAGCTTAAAGAAATGAACCTGTACAATAGTACAAAGAAGCTGACAGGGAAATAGAAGCAATGAAATGGCCTTATTAACTCTTAGTATTTGTTTTTACAAGCTAATTTTAGGGAGTACATTTTGAGACATAACTGCCGTTGCTGAATTTGCCTTTAAAAGTTTTATATATTGAACTGTGCAGAAATAAAAAGTTCTGTTATGTAAATAAACAGTTCAGTAATAATAAATACAAATTAAAAATTTTGTTGCGTTTACCATATTTCCAGAATGTGTGAAACAAACTCCTAAAACCAGTTTGATTTTACGTTATATCAATTTTCACAATTATGAAAGCTTCAGTTTATTTTATCGAATACATTTTTGACGATTTGAAATATGTCATGCAAAATGCATTGAGTTGAACCCTGTACATCATTTGATCCAACGACTTCAACAATTTTAGCCTGAATCTTAACATTATCAGGAGCCGCTGTAGCACAGTGTTTAGTGCACTGGCTTCCTAGCTCGGTGGTCCATGGTTTGATCCCTAGTTGAGGTGGGTTTTTAGACCGCAAATGGCTCAGGGGTCGACCCAGAATCATTAATTGGGTACCAGAGCAACTCTGGGAAGCTTAAGGCGGCTGGCAAGATGTTGACCACATCACCCCTAGTGTGCCGATGATCGAGAAAATATGGGCATAACACCATATTCCCAATATGCCTCAATGGGCATGTAACGGGATCCTTTATCTTTTTAACATTATCAGCTGTAGTTGTTCCTGGTCTAAGTTGTGATCTGGATCTATTTTCTGTTTCTTTTATAGGATTTATCTTGTCATTTTCACTCCTGTAACTAGATCTAGCAATTAGAAACGCATGCACACACACACACCCCTGCCCTCGTCTATCCTCAGAATTTTGATTCATTGCCACTAAATTCATCTGAATCAGAACTATCAGTGCTCCTTAACTCATTTTTCTCAATTCCAACAATCGGGTACGACGCATGCCTAACTTACTGATCTTTGCTTATGACTATTCGAACATGACAGCATTTCAGACAGAAAGTTTGTTTACAATGAACTGTTTTTTATTTCATTAAAAACAAACATCTCATCACAGATAAAAGAAAAATTGTAACCTGTAAACATGATTGTTATCGGAAAAGACAGAACTCTTATTGGAAAAATATTAGGTAAATTTTAAACTTTAAACTATGACACGCCACTTGAAGTGGCTGACAATATTTTCAGGAACCCAATTGCACACCATGTCAACTGGCATTCTGTATGCTAAGAGTTAAAAACAGCAAATTTGATTAGCAGTATAACAGAAAATGAAGACTGAAAATTTCAAGGAAATTCCGAACTGACCAGCTCCACAGTTCCCCCATGCATGTTTTTAACTAAAAACAATGTATAAAGAAATAAAGTCGTAGTGCTTGTAAGGAATTTAAAAGCTGCTGGAACACACAAAAAAAGGCCATCAAAGCAGACATTGACACTGCTGTAGGGATATTATATAAACTGTTTGAAGTCTGGGAGAGAAGAAATATACCAGAAGAATAAAAGAATATCTGATCAAGTTGCCATGGGAGATCTGTTGCTGTAGGTGTATATGGAGGAATAGTACTATCACATACAAGGAAAAGTCTAACAGGATCATCCTAGAGATTGAGGACATATACTGTTGATAAATAGACTAAACAGATCCTATATAAACTAGTAAGTAAAATATTCCTTTCACCCTCTAATGGATTGTAATTAGGATATATATATCTGTCCATAAAATATGCTCATTTGCTGCTTAGTAAACATGTCGAAATCATGTGTGTGTTGAACAAAGCTTGGAATTAAACTCCTACTAAAACTGAATTTGGGTGCTATGTAATTTGAAAGTTTAGGCAGTTACTTAGAAATTGCCATTATGAAGTACCCCTGAAGATTAACTTAGTAAAGAACACATGAAGACATGCAGAATTCTTCATGGCCTATTTGCAAAACTGAGTTAAACAGACTTTTTTAGTCTAAACAACATCTGGAAGTCCTCTCAGTACAGCACAAGCACAAAATTAGGATTATATCAGAGCTGTGTGCTTTCTGTGCTTCTCTATGGCGCGGAGAGCTGGAGAGTTGCAGAGAAGGAAATGTCCAAATTGTCCTCTTTTCACACAACATGCCTAAGAAAAATTCACCGCATCTTTTGGCCGAATACCATCACCGATAAAGATCTGCTTATTCGGAGCAAGCAAGAGGACATGCACACCATCATAAGAACAGCTATGCTGTGGACCCCTGAAGGAAAACGAGAGGCCGACCAAAAACAACTTGGCGGAGGACTATGGAGGCTGAGATGCAAAGAATGAACCAGAGTTGGGGCACTGTACGAAGGATGGCTGCCGACCGAGCAAAGTGGAATCAATTTGTTGTTGCCCTACAAAACGCCACTAGGCGTAATGGCCACTGACTGCTTTGACGGTCGGCGGCTAAGGATCAAAGAAGAAGAAGAGTTAAAAACTGAAGTGTGGCAGAAATGCCTGTCATCAATTCTCTTAGTAGCTACATAAATGGAAATTTCAGTCACTACCTTTCAGCTCCCATGTTACATGCAGGGTCACAACAAAAGCAGTACCAGTCCCTACTGTCTTGTACCATCCGTTTGACTTTCCATCCCTTTTGTCTCCAGTGCTGTTGTGTTTTCATCTTAGTTTCTCTTACTCTGGTGATTCCAGAACAGGGATGCCTCAAATGCTATGAACTTGTTGTTTTTTTTCCTTCTAATCATGGTCAGCATCTTATGATTCCTGTTCTACTGATTGTCTGGTTCTTTCCATCTGTTCCACATTAGTGATTTTGTCATACAATTTCAATCATATTCTGCGCAAGCACCTATTTATGAAAAACCTATTTTTTCAGGTTGTCATTCAATCTTGTTCTCCAGTTTTCAGAGCCATGCAGTAGGAATGGCATTTGAGTAAGATGATTTTTGTGTTGGTCTTGATTTCTTTTGATTTTTATGTATTTCCTAATGCACTTAAAGCTCTTGCCTTATTTTGTGTTCCACTGAGATATATATTGCCACCAAGATGTGATTCCACATATTGTAAGGATGCATCTTTCAGTGCAGTCTGTTTTAACATTGGATGCATTTATTCTCTATTTTATTATTCAGTTAGAAGAGAAAAGGTGATTAGATTCACTACAGTTCATATCTCAAAGGGCATGGTAGGTTGTCCTTCATGGAGAACTCATTTTGTTTTATTAGGTGTCATTCAGTAGATTCTGATAAAATAACTTGGTATAAATTTTACAGTTAATGTGGCTCTTCTGTTCAATAATAGAATCATGTGTATATATACTTATACTGAAGCACATTAAAAATGCACCACTATTATATATACTGATGCCGAGAAGCTGGAAAAAAAAGTGTGGGAATGGATTTTCCCCGTGTTTGTCATGAGGTAGAGAGCGAATGGCTGCTGGAATGGAAAGTGCATGATTCAACCCACGGGTTTGTGTACAGACTACATGAAAACAATGAAAGTTACATGTGCAACACGATTCCCAACAGCTATGACCCTGAAAATGTGTAATTGTTGTGGCAGTATACTTGGTATAAAAAGGCCGTTGAGACAAAACACCCAGTACATGTGCTTGAAATGTCACGACTATCTGAAAACGACCGCCAACGAGCCATTGGTATGTTGGAGACCAGAATGAGCTCGCGGGCCATTGCCAGAAGGATGAATTGCCACCACAGCACTATTGTACGTCTCAATGAACGTTACGGAACCACTGGCAGTGCCCGGGATAGACTTCGGAGTGGCCAACTACGAGTTACTACCCCTGCGCAAGATCGTCATATTGTGCTGAGTCACCTAAGGAATCGTTCTCTCCTGGCAAGTCAAACAGCAAGAGCAATAGTGGGTAGACGTGGGCAAGTCTCTCGAATGACAGTCATACGACGACTCAGAGATACAGGCCTTACTGCAAGACGACCTTATGTTGGACCAAACTTGACTTGCAGACATCGTCAGCAGCGCCTGCAATGGGCAGAGCAACATGTCAGATGGACTAGACTGCAGTGGAATGCTGTCCTATTCACAGACGAGAGCAGATTCAACATATCCTTTCCTGATGGACGAATGCGGATTTGGCGACGGTGTGGAGAGCGCTTTGCAGATTGCTGTGTTCATCAGCACAACCGGTTTGGAGGTGGCAGTATTCACATTTGGGGAGGATTCAGTTTTCACCATTGCTTGCCTCTTCACGTATTCCGTGGAAATGTTAATGCTGTGACATATCAAGATGAGGTTCTTTATGCATTGGTTGCTCCTGTGTTCACACATTATCCAGACTTGCAGCTTCTCCAGCAGGATAACGCACGTGCGCACACCGCATGCATTGCGCAGCAATATCTACAGCAGCAGAACATTGTGACGATTGATTGGCCTGCCCTATCACCAGACAATGTCCCCTATAGAACATCTGTGGGATGAGCTTGGATGCAGAGTCTACAGGCAAGGTTCTCCAGCTAATCTGCAACAGCTCGAAGCTGCTCTTACACGTGAATGAGACTTGATTCCCCGGAATTTCCTTCAGAGACTTGTGCGTTTCATGCGGAGCTGCTGCCAAGCTTGTTTGCAAGCACTTGGTAGACATACCAGATACTGAGGATAGTGTGAATGAATTTTTGTATTGGTTGCATTTTTGGTTTTCTCCCTTGCCTGCACAGAATGCAATGAATTTCATAACAATCAAATGTACAAATTAATGACCAGCATGGATTCATAGGAAAATGAATAAATATTCCAAATATGTAAACTTGTAAACATTTCACACTCTGTTCCTGGATTATACAGGTGGTGCGTTTTTAATGTGCTTCAGTATATATTGTGCTTTGCTTAATTTGGTCAAATGGGAACTTTTCCAGTGAAATCTTAAGCTCCTTTGACTTTTACGGGACTCGAAATATTGACAGTTCACTAGAAAACTGACCTGAAATCTCATGGGTCTGGCTGAACCTTCCCAGAATATTTGCTTATGTTCTTGTGCATTAGTGGTATCGTTCACTGAGTGCCTTGCCATGCAATGTGCCGTGTTTCCTGAAGTTTTTTGGTTTCTTGATTTAGAATTATCATCCTGTGAATATTACAATGAATTTTTTTCTTCAAATTTATTAGGTACTTTAGTTGCAGTGTCTCACAAATAAAACTTAAGGCTGTAAATCAGAAAGTTCACATAACATTTGTTCGAATAAGTACAATATCAATTTTCATAAGACGTGTAGACATGAAAGAAAATATCACACCTGATACCCTGTTACTTCAATTAGATTTACTAGTGACAATTCTCTTTTGTGGTCAAAGCATTTTTTTTTTGCCTCTGCGTTTAGATTAGGTTTCACTTTTTCCTGCTTTGTCTCTGACAAGAGGTGCATAATGTAGGACAAATTCTTTATCTTAGTAAGACTGACTTATTTTTTGTTCACCCTGTAATTTCAGTGGCTCTGCATCTAAGAAGTAGGCTGCATTTTCTTACCTTCAAGTGCAATGCGCTTTCAAATCTTATGTCAGTTACTAAATTTAAATCTTGTCTGTTTGGGTTGACCGTGCAATATTTTGCATGCAGCATTCATTTGACAGTGCAGTTTCTTGTCTGCAGCATTCAGTCTTTGAAAGACTCACATGAGTCATCTTTTCTAGATGCTCAAATTCAGAAAAACGACAGCCTTGTCAGTTTTTATTTATATCTTAGACATTGTAGTTTTAAGAGTTGGTAATTTTTTTCATTATTAGTGCATCCTGATTTATTACATGTCAAACTGATGACTTACACTGACTTTATTATAGACAGTGGATATGGGGGTTGCCTAGTTTGATTCGTCAAGACTACTGGAGCACAGAAAATATCACTGCAGTCATAAGTATGTTGGGCTGTGTAGTTCCCACGGGTCTCTGATGAGACAAAAAATGACTACTGCTTCTTTGGGCATGTTGTTCAAGAGGACTGAGGTTGTGATGAGGCTGGCAACCTGATGTAAAACACATTGTTACAGAAACCACAGCTGAAGAGCATGACTGCTAGGTTTAGGCTTTTACAAGTGGACCAGCTTCAGTGGGGTTCGTTGAGCAAAAGATTAAGTAGATTGTAATGGAACAAGCAGGGTTGTTAATAAAGCTAGCAGCTTTGTGACCCATATTGCTGCAGCAGACTAAACTGCATGAAGTGCTTTGGCTTTTGCTGTCTGCAATATGGCTGATGGCATAGTTTGTCACTTGGTCTTTAAGGGGTGGGAAAAAAAACGAACACTTTTAGCAGGGTATAACTAGATTTCATGTACTCATCTCATTCATCTGTGGAACTATCATGCTAAGAGGTAAAAGTAGTCTCATAACAGATACTGCCATAAGGAAGTGAAGCATTAGAGATGTTTACCTATACTAGATCTCAGCTTTGAGGTGGTGACTTTGATGCTTTTGCTTTCCGTAATTCAAGAGTGGTCAGGTACCCAGTTATACAGCTAGGTAGACTGGAGCATTGTGTGACCTGGTTTATATTCTGGTCACTTTGCCTCTTGAATGAAGTGCATGCAATCACTCTGCAACTTGGTTGCTGCAGAGGTATATTTTTTTCAATAACCTGAATTCTCATGCACGATTTGGTAGCCCTAGTTTTGGCAGCTGAATTCTTAGTATCCACATTTACCAGTAACTTTCTCTTTATGTAGTTTACCACTCTGCAGTGGATGCCAGGCTGCATAGGGATTCAAGACAATGTAAGTGCAAACTAGCAACAACAAAAAATAAGAGCAAACATTCCCACCAATTTAAGAACCACAAAATGTGATACACACCTGCAAACAATGGATGGACCAGTGGGCTGCAAAAGCACTGAATGCAGATGTCACAGCTATGCCTCAAATATAGCATTAGCTTAAACAGCAGAGACCAGAGTATATTTTTGGTAGTGAACAAGACATATACCCCTCAAACATCTGCAGTGACCACAGACCTTACACCATATCACAATCACTGCAACAGACATAAGAAACAGACCACCTCCTAGAATGCCTAGCACTAGCAGATATGCAGTAGCAAATGCTATCACTAACATCATGTTGGGCAACATAGCAGTTGAAAAAGATGTGCACATTCCTTTACCTCACCTGGGGGGGGGGGGGGGGGGGGGGGGGGGGGGGGGGGGGAAAACTTATAATACTGGGGATTGGAATTGTGTTTAGTTTTCTTTTTCACTTTGTACTCTGACTTGGATTTCAGTGGCAACAAATATTCAATATTTTTAAAAATAATAATTTTCCCTTTTTTATTCGGTTTATGTACATTTGTCCCTGATGACCTTGTGGTTGTAAGTTTTTGTCCTTTGTCCAGTTAAGACTTAAACTACCTTTACATATTTTTGTATTCATCTTTCCGATTGTCATGATGCATTCCTCTTCCTTTATATACCTTAATTATGCTACTGGTTTTACATTGCTGACTGCAGTATGCTTTGTTAAGATAATTTCTCCGTTTTTGGGGGTGTCTGTTTCATTGCAGTATAATAATGTGACCTTATCTTTATAAAATGAGATTTGCATAGGTGGATTATCGTGTAAATGATTAACTATTTATATTTCAGAGTTGCAGACAAGAAACAGCAGCAGTAAACGCCCAATGTCCACAAATGTGCTGTATGAAGTCCCCAAAAAACCAAAGATGAAATTTAAAGCAGCTAAAGTTATAAAATTTCTGCTAAATTTTATGCAGTTAAAACCTAAGAGAAAGCATGAGGATAAGGAAACCCTTTTCCATTCCTTAGATTCTCAAGATTGCTTGGGCAGTGATAATAATGGCGCTGTTCATAATTTTCATCCCTTGCTGACATCAGATGAAACTGAAAATGTCCCACCAAGTGACCAGATCAGTAGTGGCTTGTCTTTGTCGTGGTCCTATCTGGTACATGACCCTTTTGTGTCCAACCTGGAAGTGTGTTCCCACACTGAAGACATCAATGAAAGTGGTGGAATTTTCTACAATGAGAGCTACTTTGAGGACGATTACTGGCAAGACTATCATGAGAGCAGCCATATGACTCCTATTAAAAGCCCAATTCTTCATGGTATCCAAAATCAAAAGTCATGTGGCCATAGACTGTTTGAGCCAGAAAGAACTCCTTGTGGTGAGTTCAAGCGAAATGTGGTCACAGGAGAGACTCATCGGAGGAGGCATGCATCAATGCCTAATATCATTGAGGACAAGCTTGCCTTGAATGAATTGGCAAAAAAGGGCCAAGAAGGTAGTTTTATTGATGCTTCTGAAGAACTCTTGGACTACAACCAGCTTCTGTTTAGTCGTCCACCATTAGGACTGAACATTGCTTTTGATAGTCAGTTGGATGAGACTAATATGTGTGATGGCAAAGTGTGTTCTGTAAATCAGTTACCATTACTTCCCATGGAAGAAATATTCTACAAAGATTTCATAGAGCATGAAGCTGAAAATGATTGGCAAATAAAACATGTAGAGAGTGAACATTCAATACTTGAAATGAGCTTAGAAACTTCACAAGGTTCAGGTTATGTATATTGTGACACACAGCTCACCTCTACCATTTCCTCAGAAAAAGTGGAAAATGTTGAAGAAAAATCTATATGTGAACTTGAAGAAGCGTATTTCACAGACCAAATTTCAGATGCCAGCATGCCTGGAGCATCAGATGTGTTAACATCTAGAGCGGGGAATGGTTTAGAACTCTACACTCTGAACATGTCCATGCCATCGTCACATAAAAATGAAAGTAAATTATGTGCCATGAAGCGGGCAGTTTCATTTTATTCTGAAAGCATAGGTACTTCGCAAAGGTCCTCAGAGCAGTGCCAGACTTTAGATTCTGGATACAACAGTTTAGACAGCCAGTCACCATCTGGAGCCTCATCCCCTGACACCATGTCACAGACAGGGGTCAGCTGCCTGAATGCAGAGCATACTGAGACTCATTTTTTAGTTGACTTGCCTACAGACTTTGACATTTTAGCAGATGCGAAGAAACCTGCTGTCGAGATCGTGGCTGGCACAATAGATTCAGTTCAGCATTTACCATTTGCATTACCTACAGAGAATTCTCAATTGAAACGAGTAATTTCGGATAAAGCTTCAAGCTCTCCAATGCTGTTCGTAAGTACCCCATCATTTTTAAGCTACCAGGTCTTTCCATCAATTCATGACTTCGTTTCACCTATTAGTGGAAAAGCAGAAATACCAGAACTTAAACCCAACACAATGTATTCAGAAAACAGTTCTAAACGACGTAGGGGACAAGGACAAAGAAGCTGTTATAGGAACATCTCTAATTTATGTCCCAGATTTCAGCTTCAGGGTGTAAAGAGTAACAAAATTATTGGAAGTGAAAAAATTCAGGTTTTTGAGCCTGACAGTGATTATCTCTTATTAACAGCAGCTGCTAATTTCATTATTTACAGAATGCATTTCAAGGAAGAAATAAAACCTTATATCAAAGTGGCGGAGCTGGTTGAATATCTTAAGTCCTTTTACATGGCAGAAATAGCTAAACTGTCAAATACAAATGTCCAAACTGTTTCAGATTATAGAAGGATCGCAAAAGAAGCTTGTGAGCTGTTTACTTCTGACCATCTAACCTTGAAAAACTGTTTTTGTGAACTCCTTATCGCGCTACTTGCAAACAGACCCAGAATAGTCTCCATGTGCGAAGATTTTATTTTTGAAAACCTTCACCACTTTGTAAGCAGCCAAGATTATCTGGAGGCTGCACCAGAACTGATTCTCATGCTCCTTTGTAACAATCGCAGAACGGTTCTTGGCACTCTTGGATTCCCACTGGGTTGCAAGAAATTAGAACTTGATATTACAGGGGCTCTGCAAAGGTACATTGACATACACAGAAAGAGGAATTCAGAAAAATATTCACGGGTGAAAAAATTGTTCTCGTTGGTCATACATCACATAGATGCTTTCCAGCGGGGTAATACAATGGCAACGGAAAACAATTTCTCCACTGTGACTTCAGTATCAGAGTGTCGCCACCAAGAAATCGAATACCAAAGCTTAGAAAAATGTGCATCTACATCAGTCACTCAAGATTACATATCTTCCCTTTGTCATTCTGCCACTGGCATGAGAGACAGGGTTGATTTTAAGACTTCACCTGTTAAAGAAGGCAACCAATTCTGTAAAGAAGTCCCTCCATTAAGAAAATTTTCCTGCAGACCTCGCAGAAGTATTCTGGAAACATCAAAGGTGTTGCATGGCAATGTTGTTAGTGAACCAAATATTCTTTGCATGAGAGCTTCATGCCTTGAACCAGAATCAGTGCTAGAGAATACTTGGCAGGATTCGCTGAAGAAAAGCCAGGTGTATTCACGTCTAGCAAAGGACAAATACAATTATAACAGATATAAATCAGTTTCTAGTAACCCATCTACGTCTACAAAAGCTTATATAAACACAGGTACAGTCACATCAGATGTCAAATTATTTTCTTTGGCTATGAGGGCAAATACGTCACCAGATACTGATGCTGGTGACAGTTCAGTTTCCAGTGCAGTAATTGATATGAAGAAAGCTGCCAAGTTAGCAGGTGCTGAAACCGTCCAAGATGCTTCTATGTCTGGTGATTTGGGTATGTATATGCAAGACTGGCAAACATTTAAAAATTTGCTTGTATTGACTCAGAGGAAGTTTTAAAGATGTTTATGCCATGAAATACAGATTCTAATGTTACTTATAACATTGACATTTCCTTTAATTTTACTTGCTTTCAAGCTGAATAGGGAAAATGTCCTAAACATGTTTAAGTTTTAGAAAGGAGTAAACTATTGTGAAATATTTTGTATGAATTGATTTTAGATCAAATGCCATCTCATCAAAGGTTGAAAAGGATCTTAAGTGTTTCTTGCCTTGAGAGGTACATTCTGATTGTCTTTATCTTGGCCATGTATATTGTTACCTTCTCAGTCACACTCTTGCTTGTTTGCCTTAAGGCACAAATTATCACAATCCTAAATTTAAAACCTTTGTCAAACCATGGCTTACTACATTCATTCATTCATTGAGGGGTCAGAGTGGCTAAGAGGTATAGCGTCTGCCTTGAATTCTAGAGGTACCGGGTTTGATTCCCAGTAGAGATATATAATTTATGGAATTTTTTTTCAGAACCAGTGGTCCTGTCATACTTCCCCCTGGTCTCTTGAGTAGTGAGATCAGATGCCTATCCGTCTTGGATAAAGGCAAAAAAGTAGGTTCCGTGTGCACGTTGCGCACGTTAAAAATCCGATGGCAGTTGGAACTCGTAAAGAGTAGCTATAAGGCAGCTTCCCTGGCAAAAGTTTAAGAGAAACCTACCCACCACAAAACTATTTATATGTGTGATTCCTATATACACACATTGGGATTCTCGCCGGTGCTACAGAGTTTGTACACTGCTGAGATCTTCCTTGTGTGATTATGAAAGATCAGAGCACTGATGTTGTCCGTGTGCAATGAAGGTAGACCTTAAAACCAAACCAAACTATTCATTACCCTTCAGTGCCCTGTAGAACACTAGTCAAAATATTCACAAGTCTTCCTGTCCTGTGCCATCCGTTCTCTCCAGTTCCATTCTCCATGTTTTTCAGTCTCCAGTTCTTACCTTGGAAATTCCAGAACAAGGACTGCCTTGTAATTCTGTTAGCTGGTTCCAGTATGTGCTATCAAATGCCAGTCTTTTCCAGGACAGTATTACTTAATGTCAGATTTTAACATTTTCTTACCACAGATGTGTTAAAATTGGCTTTTCGTTTTTTGCAGTAGTACATTACAGCAAGCCTGGTTTTGTTATTTAGGGCTCCATGGACCATTCTTCTCTTACGTTTAAAAAAGAAAATGTATGTTGTAAAGGTATTTGAGTTGCAGATATTTTAAAGCACATGAAAATTATTGTTCATAATTCTACCATTCTCTCTTCATTGTTGTCTTGTTCCTCTGTTGACGTTTATCTGTTCAACATTAATCTGTCACATTATTTTATCAGATACAACATTCTAGTCCTTTCATTTGGTGTACACAAGCCATCTGTTCCTTCTCACTTTGTTCATTGAGGATTTGGAGACTCAAGTTTTTTAGTTTTCTTGTGTGTTTAGTAGGTACTGTTGGTTAGAATAAAGCAGTGCTAATTTTAGTTTCCTATTTCAGGTCTTAACATCACAAGCACTTCTAACAGATGGAGACAGGTACAACCCCACAGAGTTGAGAAATTCTCAGGTGGTGACACAAGACCACTTTGGCCATCCACGGGAGAGGTCAACTTTCTTCAAGCAAGAGCACTAAAAACGAGGATGTAACATACCCAGTGAGCTTTTGAACCATGTCACTTCTACACACCAAATTGAGCTTGTAAGAATACTGTTTGTAATTACTGTGAAATAGAAAGCCAAAATATCACTATGGTTTATTTGCTGCGAGTTAAAGGTTAATTCAAATTGTAATTCTATCATTTTATTATACATTTCAGAGAATTTGAATTTGTTTATTGCGGAGCTGGTTTCATAGATTGTGAAGATTGTAATTATATAATTATATTTCAGATGTAATAGAACTTCAGTATTGTAATATAATGTATTTAACACTATTTGAGTACTATCTGCTCCCCTAGTTTTGAAGTGGAACATTTGGGATTTTTCAAACTTACTCGATTCCCATAAACTGCTTGTTTTCTTTGGCTTTCTAAAAATATTTTTACCTGTTAATGAAATATTATGGTTGTTACATAATTTGAAATGGCCCTGATACTGAGACATCGTCATTTGGAACTTGGTCCGAAGATATGGTTTGTGCGAAGCTAATTCAAAGGATAGGTAATTTATTATCTGCTCTGTTAGTAAGTAATGTTATGATCTCAGGCAGGCATGCAGTCTTTTTGTTCAACACATAACCAACTGTAACCAATTCTTTGTTTAGCATCAAGTAGTTTATAACCTGCCTGAACCTTAGAAGTGACATATCACACCCGCACTCAGTAAATTCATGTTAGGCCTAGGATATCCATACCACTAGGGGATTTAGCTACTCCAAGAACCGAACCGAACCAGACTTATTTGGGACTGGTCTCCTAGTGGTGTGGATGCTATGCTGACTTAGCACTGCAAGCATGTGTGCCTATAGCTTCCTCCTGGTCAGTTTTAAATCTTTGTGCTGTGACTACAGCCCTGTTAGAAATGCTGGTCTTTGATCCATATACTCTAATATATACTCTAACTTACATTAATTCACGATCCACATACTCTAATATATATTAATTCACGATCCATATACTCGACTTACATTAATTCACATCTTTTGAGTTAGTTTCGCTAATCTTTTATCAAGTGTTTTTATATTTTTAAAAGCGCGCCGTTAAATGATTGATTGGTTATAATATTGTATATTACTGTGCATAATTTTTTGCTATATTTCCAGTTTATAGACTGTAGGTAATAAGAAAAAATTAAAAATAGATATGAAAATTGAGACTGCCACAAACATGGTATAGAAAATAAGGGCTAGTAAACAATGTTGTCGGATTTACTTGTGCACACCCTACCGTGAACCATAATTTTGGTGCAATACCTTTGTCAGTGTAAACAAATTAAATTTAAAAGAATTTCCCTTATTTCGTGCTTATGAAATGTGTTGCATCTAAATTTCTGACATGCATAGTTTCTAGTCTTATGCCAGGTTTCCAACTCAAGTGCAAAGCCGGTGTTGACACTTTTTAAAAATAAGTACCCGGGCACATAAACTCAATAAAGGCTAAGCACAGAATAAAGATATAAAAGTGTAATCCCAACACATAAGAAAATTAAGCACTGCATGCCAAGATGCCCCAGTGATAAATTAGGGCTGATTGACCAATGTGTATATAGAAAGTTTTAGTATTTAGTGTCTAAAATGTAAGCATTCATCTGGGAAATATTTTTAATAGCTTTGTCATTTTGTTCAGCAATGGCAGGTTTTTTAATTTTTAAAAATTCAAATAACTTTTGTATTTATTTAAGGTAGAAGCAGTCAGGATATAATCTGTAGGACATATTTATTCTCGTGAAAAGCTTCTCTTGAGCAGCTTTATTTACTGCCAACAACTTGATTCTGTCTAGCAGCTTTATTCTCTTAAACAACTTTACCTTCAAAACACCTTTCATTTCTAAGAGCTGCTTCATGTACTATATGTGAGCTTGACAAAAATGCATGTGACTTGATGTCATGCCCCTGTATGCACAAGCTTAGATTTAAATTTACGTGATACATTTTTCTGTAGTAACTGGAGTGGAAGAATGTAATATAACGCTTTAGAATTGCAGAACCTGACATGGAGCTTAGAACAGAACCTGATAACGCAGTTTAAAAAAAAAAAAAAAATCAGCCCGACTCTAATGCTATGGTTAGGATCACAAAGAAAATGTTGAACTATGAAGTTAGAAACTGCAGAAGATAAAAACGGTTAATAAATAGATAGGAACCTGATAGTTAAGCTGAAATTAGTAACCGAGCCTTATATTAAGCTTAGATAGAAAACTGAGTCTGATAAAGCAGATCTTAGAAATATAATAGAACCTGATTAGTGTCAATAAATTTGAAAAAGCTATTACATTTTGGTTTTGAATACCAGCGCCAAAATTAAATGCTGATGTTTCTCAACCCACCTCAAGCTGGTAGGGCAGTTTCTGTTGAACATCTAGGTTGAGCTTATAGGAATAAAAATTAACACATTATATAGCTATATTTAGCATTTCTTCCCTTTCAGCTCCAGCCAATTGCTGCCTATGGTGCCCTGTGGCATACTTTGTGTAAATTGTAAAGTTAAAGAAAAACAGAAAATGTCAGCATGGTAAGATAAGTCTGTAGCCTGTCACAGTGTACGATCAAGGCAAGAGACATTTTAGATGCCAAAAAATGACTGGTGGTTTTAGGCATTCCAAGCACTTAATGTTCTTTGTGCAAGTTTTTTTTTGTTGGTCTTTCGAGGGCCGTTCTAATTTCCACATCTCTGCTGTCCTTTCCTCTGCTCTGCATAACTGTGGTCCATTTGAGTTTCCTTGATCTTGTTAGTTTGACAGTGATTTTGAATTCAGTCTTTATTCAGTGGTATGATTGCATTTAAGAAAGCATATTGTGAAACAATAGTTTGAGTGATTAACCCCTGACCTGAACCCAGTGACATGGAAAAAAAATGGCACTATCAACAGATGTTAATGACCTCTAGAACAGTGGGTTAGCATGTAAAGTATCTTACTTTACTCCCCCACTGTTAGCAGTGCTATAACCTGTTGGAATAAATTAACCATTCAGTCAGTAACCAGTGTACAGTATCTGCAGAACACACACTGCAATTGTGGTAAGCTGTCTCAGCCAGCAGATCATTATAGTTCTTGTGGATGACTCCAGCTGTGTTGACAGTACTGTGTTAGAGGTTTTAGATCTTACTACAAGTGTGTCAGCTGCCTGAAAAGCTGTTCCAGAGTTTAGTACACTGAGTGTGCTAACAGCTACATACAAAACAACCTTTGGTGCTGCATGAATGATAGTCATGACTTTGCACCAGTGGTAAAACTATAATGGAACAGCAGGATCAGCACTGTCCTGTATTCCCCCAAGTGTTGGCACTGCTGTTCTTGAAATTTGACTTTACCACTATTGCACAAATCATAACTGGACATGTCTTATGCGTGACTGTTGCAGTCATTGTGCTTGTGATAAACTTTGATAAGTGTCAACATTTGCAGCAGTTTTTGCTGTATTCCCCCATTGTTGACACTGCTGTGCTGGAAGTTTACAGTTTAACACGTGCTGCTTCTGTAAAATAAATGACCCATAGTGATACGTGGGCACCAAAAGTTGTATACTGCTGTAAACTACATTGACACATCGAGGTCAACACTTGCAGCCATGATCTTCATACATCAGTTTTGCATGACATATATTAGAAGTGCTGAATATGACATAAATAAGCCATGTTTGAGAAGTTGGAATATCTTCCAAAGAAAGGTATCTTCAGACAGCTAGGTTGACATTGTAGTCTTTAATTCTGATTTCCTTCCCACCCCATCATCTTTAGCTTCAATATCAAGTGCGATAAATTGTTTGGAAAATAACCTTAGTTGCCGTCAGCCCCTAAGCCAGAAGTGAAACTAAGTCGAGACATCATTATTAGCGGCCAGTTCATGTGTTCCCACAAGTGTAGGCAGTGCTGTGCTTAAAATTGTATTTAACAGGTTCATTGAAAATCATCATGGAGGCTTGAGCTACAGGTAATAACTACCCTGTGCTTCAGAAAATGCTCGTTGATAGCAGTTGTCCAACAGCTCGTTGCAGCTGTTTGACAAAACTTGATCCAGCAGGTCAACATTTTAATTCTTGTTTTATGTTCCAGTCGTGGTAAACAGTGCTGTGCTAGAGGTTAGAACTTAAGAAAAGTCTTATAAGCTGCCTGGCAATGTTGTGCCAGAGGTTGGTACTTGATGAGAATGCTGTAACTTGGACATAGACTTTTGGTGTTACATGAGTGACAGTCACGAATTTGTGCCAGTGGTAAACTCACTGGATAGCAGGATCAACATTTACAGCTACTAGCTGTGTTCCCCCCAGTGTTGGCATTGCTGTTCTTGAAATTTGTCTTTACCACTGTAGGACAAATAATGAATGAGTAGAGAGCAATCCTTGAGCTTGTGATCAACTTTGATAGTGTCAACATTTGCAGCCATTTGCTGCATTCCCCCAGTGTTGACACTGCTATGCTGAAAGTTTACTCTTTTTCACAAGTTCTTCAGTGCATCTCCAAAAAATTGTCAGTGGCCTATATGCACCAAAAGTTGTATACTACCATAAACTACCAGGATACATCACTTGTGCCCAGATGCTTCATACTCAAGTTCTACATGAGATACCTTAAAAGGAGTGCTGTAAATAACCATCAGGTCTACCTCTAAATAAGCAGTGTTTGAGAGGCTGTTGATAATCTGCTACAGGAAGCTACCTGAGGCGGTAAGGTCAACATTTGTAGTCAAAGGGAATTCAATCCCGCTGATATCAAGTTGACACGCTGTATTTATCTTGTCAAGTGCGATTAAACAGGTCTTGGTTGAAAAATTCATGGGTGCTTTGACAACACTACCCAGCACTTGTGATAATCCTCATTGATAGCATTGTCAACATTTGCTGCTGTTGGCTGTATCCCCCAGTGTTATTAGTATCCATTTTAACTAGTACTAAAACATCTTTCTTAAATATAGCATATTGCGACAGTAGTAGGCAGTCATGAGACAGAGTCAACATCCATCTGGGATGATTACAATTAAGAGATCACATTATAAACACTAAACATTGCATAAACACCGACCTGGGTGCAAATTTGAGAAAATGTGTATATTTTAATGAAAGGGATACAGCATATTTTAGTGACCTCAATAATACCAGGTTAGCATTTAAATTAACTTACCTGTTGTCTGCTGCTAGCAGTACTGTAACCTGTTTAACAAAAATGGCTTAATCAGTGAGGGGTATCTGCAGAAAACACTTATTTTAAATTTACTTGAGCGTGTTTCCAGTAGTGTTGACACTGCTGTGCTGGAGGTTATTTACGTAAGACTGGTGCTGTAAGATGCCTGAAAAATGGTGCCAGAGGCTAGTGATTAATAAAAGAGCTGTAAGTTGCACGTAAAATCTTCAGTGCTGTATGAGCGACAGTCACGACTCCCTGTGCCAGTGGTAAACTATCAAGGGACATTTACAGCTAATTGCTGTATTCCCCCAGTGTTGACATTGTTGTTCTTAAAATTTGAGTGGGCCACAATTGCACAAATCATAACTGGACATGATTGATGAGCGAGTGACTGTTGCAGTTGTTGTGCTTGCGTTAAACTTTCATAGCAGTGTCAACATTTGCAGCCATCTTGCTGTATTCCCCCAGTGTTGACACTGCTGTGCAGGAAGTTAACATAAGTGCTACAGCCCATCTTAGATGACCCATTGTAATACTAGGGTGCAAGCAGCACTACATACTGAACTACCTAGAAAACATTAATTTAAACACTTGAAGCCATGTACTTTATACCAGAGTTCAGCATAAGATATCTTTAACAGAAATGCTGAAAGCTACCTCGAAACAGCCATGTTTGAGAAGTCAAAATTCTATCATAGTAAGCTATCTTCAGACAGCAGCTTTTTCTTGACAAGCAAAATTTAGCGTTGATTTCAAGTGCTTAATTCCCAATCCTGAGAGTGCTGTATTAGTTTCAGTTTTAGCAAGCTTAAGCGCAGTAGTGCTAAGATATCTAGAGATGGGGAGATCACACTTTGCAGTCAAGTGTTGACTGCCTGCACTATAACTTTGGTTTCATTTGTTGCAACCTGACTTTGAAAATGTTTTTCCATGGTGCATGAACAGCCTTGTGCTAGTGGCAAAACTGCCTTGAGACAGCAAGGTCAACATTGACAGCCCCTAGCTGTATAACACCCCCCCCCCCCCCCCCTCCCTCCAATGCTGACATTGATGTGCGAGGCATATTGTCACAAGTGCTACACGCTGCATCTAAAGTAACCATTTGTAGATGGTAAGAGTGCCAGCAGTAAACATCAGAGTGAAGTCCAACATTGAAGTTATTTTCTGTATTCTCCAGCACATTCGTTTTGTGCATTGCCCCGTATTAACTGTGCTGTGAGGGATTTGGTTTTCATTGAAAATGGCCACCAGTTTAAAGAACACATTGTGGTAAACCTCATTCATAAGTGTCAAAACATTTAGTCCCTTCACTCGGTACTGACATACTGACACTGCTGTTGTAAAGGCTAGATTGTAACAGATTTTAACTCAACAGTATCCTATTTTAAACAATGGGAATGTTGTGTACTACCTAGGCAAAGAAACGTCAATTTGCGGTCATTTGCTGCTTCCAGCACTGTTGTGCTGTTTGTTGGATTTTAACTTCGTATGTGTCTCGGAAACATCCCACAGTGATGCATGAGTGCCAGCAATAAATGTTTAGCTGCTTGGACACCGAAAGGTCAATATTAACAGCCATTGTCTGTTCCTAGTGTTGATACTGCTGTTCTCGGCAAGTCAGTACAGTATTACCTAATTAAAAAAGCACACCAGCATAAGCTACAGCTAGAAGCCATACTTGTGATTAAACAGCTTTCAGAACAGAAGGATCAACATTGAGTCATTTGTGTACCACACATACAACCAAATGTTGACATTGATCAGATGCAGTTTTTAACTGAAATGTAAACTATAAAAATAACCCACTTTAAGCTTATCATAAGCCTGAGATAATGGTGCCTGTATTTGAATTGCATCACATGTAACCATTTGTAATTTCTAAGTTTTGAGTTGTGCTGGTAGTTTAGTGTTAGATAAATAGTTACAAGTTCTCTGAATTCAAGGATAACTGGGAAATCCCAATTTAATGCATAAATATAGAACCGAACAATCATTTATTGAACACTGTAAAACAAGGAACCTTCTTATCATCACTCATCTACTTAATTTTTTCTTCTTCGTACACTCTGACGTCCACTTGAATGTTCTCAAAGAAAGCAGTAGTCAGTTTGAGACTATTTGAATCCCCGTAAAGCTTTTCCATGAAAGGAGCTGGCATCAGCCATATGCGCTTTCTCTGTACCGCATATAAGGGGCAACTTTGAAGCAGATGTTCAGTGGTCATTTTATCAGTGCTACAGTTACACTGATCGGTAGTTACTATCTTCAGCTTGTTGAATAAATGGTATCTCAATCTGTTGTGACCAGTGCGGAGTCTGAAGATTACCACTTGTTCTCTTCTGTTGAGCTGGTAGTAAGCATCATTCTGTGTGTGACGTGGATGTTCTACATTCCATTTGTTTCTGTATCTGATAATACTCTTTGCCTCCTCGAAAGTTATGCTTGCATCAGGCTGAGGTAGATGTGAACCTTCTTTTGCCATTCTGTCAGCCTAACTGAAACCTTAATTGTACACAAAGTGAATGACATAATAAAAACATGACAAGACTAAGATTGAGACAGCGAAAGAAAAAAAATTGAGTTAAACTAAAAATATTTTGGATAGAATTGAAGTGATGGAACATTGTGCATGAGGAAGTTGTACTAGACAGAATTTTTTAGTGCTAGGACAATATCTGCATTAAACTGTAGTCCACTTCTTTATTAGTTTTATGAGTACCCGAATCCTGGTTAACGTCTGCTACCTTTGTAGTAACTAGCTCATATTTTTCTTTCTTCCCTCCACCCCATATTAGCTCCTGACATTTCAGTATTATAGTGCTCATCTTGACCTTTCCATCTTTTCTACCCCACCCCAAGTATAAAATACTAAGGTTCTTTCATAGTTTCTGAAATCTTATTATCCTGAGTCGGCCATAAATGTCATCTGTAGGTTGAAATTGTTAATTTATCCTACAAAGAAGAAAAACATTTACTTTTCTGTATAGAATAGTCATTTAACATTCGCTCCTGAGAGCAGCGATTCATTACACTTAGATGCATTCATGTAGTTAACTTCAGTTTATATGTTGCTTTCCAGCTTTATTGTAGATTTAATTCATTTTCCATTTGACTCCTCATACATGCCACACGCTATGGTTTACCCATAATCTGTACGGGGTGTTTGCGTTTTCAGATGTGTACGGCCCGTACATACCGTCTGTACGGGTTTTTTTGCCTAATTATTAAATATACATATAAATCGACCGTCTTGTGACACTACACAATTTTCCGTAATTTGCGTCATGAGATTCGGCGAGATTTTAACTCTTTCAGTCCCAAGCAAAAAGTGGGTTTGGCCCAAACAAAAATGGCCATACCAGTATGTTTTTATTGTTTTTGTTTTAAAATAATTTTTTTAAATGTTCATATTCATAAATAACAAAAGTCCATAATGGATGGCTATACTTTAAGAAAATAGCGTTTTTGAGTTGTCAAAATTAGAAAACAGCCCTAGAAAGGATCAAGAGATACGAAAGCCAGTATACTGTTGATTAGGCCAAATGGGTCTAGCGGGAAGTACAGTATACTGGCTCTTGGGGGTTAAAGAGTTAAGCCAAGAGGATTAAAAAAACAATGAAAATCAAGCTGCCTATTTTTCAATTGTCGCAGGATGTGCGTAGCGTGTTCATTCACAATTTTTCGCTAAAGCTAGCGCGAGGTTACTGATTATTTGAACGATTACGCAGCACTGAGTTCGTGTTTGAGTCGAGCCTATTGTTTAGGATTAATTTCCAGTTTAGTATTGGTAAGTAATTCATTTTTTTTTTTTTTAAATATGACAATAACATTGTTTAGATGAAGTTAGATTTAACTGTCAGATAACTTAGGTCTATGCTTTCTTTTCCCCTAAGGTTTAGCATAATTTATTATTTACGGCTGCTTAAAAAAAAAAAAAGGCTGATACCACTACATATTATTTGATTTCACTAAAACTAGTAGAAAGTGCGTAAGAAATGTAAATTTGAATAATAATACAAAACAAATTATGGGTAGGCCTAATATCGGAATGACGGTCGCCGAATGCTCTGCATGTATTTTCGTACCATTTAGAGTTAGGATTAGGGTTACAGTTGGGGTTAGGGTTAACCCGAAATCTAAATGGTACGAAAATACATGCGGAGCATTCGGCGACCGTCATTCCGATATGACCAAATTATGAAACTGAAGAAAAAAACCCACAAAAGCAAGGCAAATTTGCATCTTAACCCGATCAGAGAAAAGTTTATTTGGAGTTACTTCTCTTCTTAGTTTTAATTTCGTTTCTTTAAAAAACAATGTGATTTTGCCTTGGGTGATCATCATTACGGTCATCCAATGATTTATATTTATTAAATAATTAATTGCTATCAATGTTTGATTGACACTAAAATTCGTATGGGTATGTCTGTTTAAAGCTACCAGTTGGGCTATAACGGCTATTTCAATTTTTGAAGTTCGGTAGAGCATACCTGTCAACCTCCTGAGACAAAAATCTGTACACTGGACCAAAAAAATTCTTACAAACACCCAAAAATCCTTACGCAAAAAATATATTAATAAATTATACACAAGACAGTTTTAAAATGAGAAATGACATATACAAATCTATATGCATTTGAATTAGTGTGGTATAAAACATGTTAATAGTCTCATGCTGTTCTTTACGTATTAAAAACTTAGTGATCGTGATGTACTATTCTTTCGAAGCACAGTGTTTTGTATTATAATCAACACATGCACTTTTAGCACTTTGCAGAATTACATTTGTGGGCTTAAAGTCTGCACAGCATGTATCAATGTTAATCATATACTGTAAAAAAGAAGTGAGTGTGTCTGCATTCATGGACCTCCTGCAGTCTGTGTGGACTTTTTTATTGAAAAATAAAGCAGTGAAGTTTACGCAAACAAACATGTTTTCTAGTTATGTAGGGCCAACACAGAATATTATGACATTAATTTATTGGAAATATTTAAATGATCAAAATATAACTGGAAAGATTAAGAGAACGACACACAAAAAAAAAAAAAAAAAACATACAACAAAGCAAACCAAACAGCTAACAGCAACAACAACAAAAAATTTACAAAATTATGAACAGAATATCAAATCTAGGAAGAAAAACGTAGCACCAAAAATTCCTACAAAATTATTTAAGAGTTGGTAGCCTAGACCAGTGATAATAGATTGCCACTTTATTAAAAAATAAAGCAGTGAATCTCGACCACTGAAATAAAGTAGGTAGGCCTACTCAATGCACATAAACTTTATTTTTCTACTTTTGTAGGGCCTACACAAAATTTTATGATATTAATTTATTGGAAATATTAAAATGGTCAAAATATAACAGGAAAGATTAAGAGAACGACAAAAATACAAAAATAAAATACAACGAAGCAAAGCAAAGCAACAGCAAAAAATAATAAAAAAATTAACTAAATTGTGAACAGAATATTAATCTAGGAATAAATAATGTACTAAGAAAAATTTACAAAATTATTATTTAAAAATTGATAGCCTAGACCAGTGATAATAGATCGCCGCTTTATGAAAAATAAAGCAGTGAATCTTGATCGCCGGAATAAAGTAGGCCTACTGACAACGCAAACAAACTTTTTTTTTTAGTTATGCAGGGACTACACAGAATATTATGACAAGGGAGGAAAATCCGTACAACGAGTTTGTACGGCCGTACACTGCTAAAAGTATCAAAAATACGTACATTGTACGTAAAATTCGTACAGGTTGACAGGTGTGGTAGAGAATATATAATATTGCGCCAGTTTATATTTTCATTGCTAGCTTTAAAAAAAATTTGATTTAAGATTCCTAAACCTAACCCATAACGCTTATTACTGGTCTCTTTAAATCTATACTTTTATAAGGCACTATAGAACACACACCAAACTGTTCTTCATTTCCACCATAAATTGTATTAATTTTTTTTTTTGCAGAAATAGACTAAATGATGATAGTCACAGCATTTCTACAATACAAAATACATTCTAACTCTTGTTGTTTAGGTTTTAAAGCAAGTGAAGACATGCTTAAAAAGGCAAAGGGCGCATGTCACTATGATGGTGCAGAACCATCTAATTGAATATATTTGTACATTAATTAACTCTATTGTTACGTTTTTCAGTCTTTGTACAGGTTATGCGGGTCTTTGTACAGGGTTTTTGGATTTTTTGTACAGGTTTTTTATGTCTGAGGTGTGGCATGTATGACTCCTTATGAAGCACGGGGTCACCACATTGCTTGGTTCCCTTGCAGGAAGCCTGAACCATGTATTCTCAAGCTCTTACAGCAGTGGTTTCTATGGCAACTTGTTTTATTTGAGGTTACCAGCTTCACACCTCATTTTGCCTTGGACAATAGGAGCCTGTAGGAGCAGTAGTCATATTCTTTGTCATCAGAGGCCCCCAGGAACTACACAAGTCTAGTTTAGATTTATTGTGAATTTTTATATTTACTTTAATTTTACTTTTTGTTATGTATTTTGGTATTTCGATTTCTCCCCCCCCCCCCCGAATATTTTTCGAAAAGTTTTTTGGCATTTCGGTATACTTTGGGTAGACATAGCATTGAACAGACATTATCTGGAATCTAGACAGATCATTAAAGATATTACCTCGGCATTGCTCATTATTTCTTTGCCAGTGCTTTCCCGTGAGGAGCATGACCAACTTTAGACCGTTGGTCTGTAGCCCACTGTTGGTTATGCTATCAAAGGAAAGAACACTGTCAAGGGTTAATGTAGAGGTAACGTTCCTGCACATGGACATCAACCCAGGTGTGTTGTCTCTGCTTTATTTTCTGTGACAGGTCAGTTTATGAAAGAACTGTTAAAGTATGAATAACTGCCATAAACTGCATATCTGCTCCTTACATTTTGTTAAAAATTTATTTCAAAAACTATTAGATCTTGGCACATGTCAGGTTTTTGCAAAGTTTTCTTAAACTATTAGCTAAACACTAGTTTTTTTTTAAAATATACTTTGATAAGAAAAAAACTTGCTTCTGTCCTCTTCTTCTTCCTCCTCCTTGATCCTTATCCCTGCGTCTGTTAAACCTGTTTCTGTTAACATTGCTTAATGGGGTGAGGTGGAATTTATCAGTTGTGGTTTGTCAGCAATAACATGACTTACTTTTCTTTAGCCAGAAGTACATCCTTTTAACTTTGTAAGAGTACAGATTTGTCAGATTTTACTGCAGTGTATAAAACTCGTTAGAGAAAGCAGCTGAAGTTGATTTTAAGGAACATAACAGTTAAATTTGCATTAGGGAATTTTAAACAGTAACTCAATTATGTCAGTGTCAAACATCACAGCAGGTAGAAATAATTATTGGTTTTTCCCACAATGTCACCGGTCACCTTAAGACCTTTAGGTCTTTTCCCCAGAACTGAATGTTTTGTGGTTAGGAACAAAACCATCCTGCATTTGCCTGTTAGATCAGTGTTATGTCTGGTTATGACAGGTGCAATGGAGCCAAATCCGTTTGACATATTTTACAATTTTTTATGCAATAAATATTGAACTCATGATTTCACCACTTAGACGAGTTCCAAAAATGTCAAAAAAAAAGTTTAAATTAACGAAGACCTCAGATTTTCCATTAAGTATTGCTCTTTCTCCTCCACTGTATGGAGATTCTGTCTGCCGGCTGTTGGTGGGCTGTAATGGAATGATAAAACTGTTTTAGCACAAATGAAATTAGCTTCAAGTATTGAACTATTTACAACCCTTCACAATTATTCGTTGGCTGTGCTTGTTCATACCACTTGGATAGTTTCTCATTTTCTACTTTTCAACCAGTTACCAGCATCAAAAGCCTGCATTTAAACTATTTAGATACACCCTAAAAAACTATATTTATACAAATTACATGCAGCATCCAAAAGACAAAGTTAATACCATTTAGATACAACTTGCAGTTGTCCGTGATAACACTGTTTGGATGCAACTTAAGGAGGCAGGATTATACCATTGACATACCTCAAATACCATGCAACTATAAATGTACAGTTTACATTTTTTTCTGTTTAGGTTTTTTTTTTCTCAAAAGGCGACATTTATTAATGCAATGCAGTCTTGCACAACTCATTACCACTTTGCTGATGTTGCATCTTCACTTGTTTGTACTTATGTTCTTGTTCCTACTTTTTTTGTGTAGTAAAAAGTTGCTTATCTTTAACCATACGCATGCTATTACTTTGTGCAACTATTTGAATTTTGCTAGATTTTTGTGATTAAAGAAATATAATCTTTGAAGTGAGATATTATTAAATGACTGAAATTATTTTGAATACAAGGTTACTAGTTGTACAAGTTAACACTTGTCAGTTTTTTAGTAGCTGTGTCCTGCTCATTTTTATACAAGTGCTCCCTCCCTCCCGTAAATTTGAATTTACTGTACTAGCTGTACCCACCGGTAAATTTTAATTTTGGTAAAACTTTATATCACAGTGCTTAGTTTTCTTGTGTACAAATATTTAAATGCCCAGTTTGCAACATGAACAATTTTAGTAAAGTGTTTTTAATATATGCTACATTGTTCTGAGTTTTGTTTTATTTTGTACTTGGCAGTCTTTCAAATCATAATAAATTGTTAATGTAAGGTTTATGAACCACTGCCTTTTGGATTAGTAAAGGCTTTCGGGAACTCCCATACCACGGACAGAAGGCTATTGGTAAACCGTCATACTATCCCTTACACAGTCGTGAATCAAAGCAACTTCCTTAGAAAATGACCATTATAAGGGTTCAAGAAGAACCACAACCAAGCTACTGTAAGCTGACTTGGATATCTTGATCATAAGAACTGAATGAGTTTTCCATCCTACATACGTGTCCATCCATTCCAGCTCTTAGAAAACAAGATGGCAGTGACAAGAAAGAAATTGATTGTTAAATTCCAAATACCTGAGTAGATGAAATATATTCTGAATACAGAATTTACTATGGAGAAAGTAGCACGACAGTGACAATTTAGGATGCAGAAGAGCAAGAACAGTGAAATTTTGATGGGCAGTCTTTTGAGTGTTGGACCACAAGATCTTAATTTTGAACAATCATCAGCTGCTATTTTCACATCAGAATGTTGACTGTATTGGGTCAGTCTTCTTTCCTGTTGTCTTTTCTCCTAGCTTTTGAAGGTCCTGTTTCTTCTTCAACAAGGTGCTTCGCACATGCTTCTATACATCCACATATCAAGGGCCTCAGTTCATACATCTGCTTGTTTCATTGTCCACGTTTCTACAGTTTAGAATGAGTATATGTGATGACTTTATTTGATTAGATGTTAGTATTTGTCGCTTTTTTAAATTTAACTTTCTCATTCTCTACAACGTAAGAGATGACCAAAAACACGCAGTTTGACCCATTTAACATCGGCGGGTACCAGATCCTGGAAATCAGATATGCTGACGACACAGTCCTCCTATCGACCAACCCAGAAGGACTTTAACAATTAATTCTGTCCACAAAAAACACAGCGAGGCCCAGAATCTATACCTAAACACCAAGAAGACCAAAGTATTGATAACAAAGTAAAGACCAAACCAGAAATTGAAATTGATAACGAAGAACTGGAAGGTGTTAATGAATTCGAATACTTAGGATCAATCACTAACAGCTCTGGCGACTGTGCAGTAGAAATTAAAAGACTTGCAATTGCTTCACCTAAACTAATATAGATGAAAAACCTATGGCAAGGCACAAGCAAAGAAAGTTACAACTGATCAGAGCATGTATATTCCCAGTAGCAACATACGGCTGCGAGACTTGGACAATCAATAAAAGTTGCAAAACAAGTTACATCATTCGAAATGAAATGCTACAGAAGGATGTTGAGAATACCCTGGACAGAAAAAAAGACCAACAGAGAAGTACTGCACTCACTAAATGTAGAGCAAAATTGGCTCCTAAATACCATTGCTATAAAGAAGCTGAAATTTTTTGGTCATGTAAAAAGACATAACAATCTGGAAAAATTAGTGATGTTTTTTCCCTGGAAAAAAGGGGAAGGGGTTGACCTAAACGACGGTGGACCCAGGACATCACAGAGAGTCTGAACTTGTCTTTGGCTGATGCAGGTCGACTTGCCCAGAATCATGATGCGTTCACAGCAGCTGTAATGGAGACAACGTTCTGGAAAGAATACGTCACGTGATGATGAATCTCTACTCTTCTTGATTTGTTCCACATCTGCCATCTTTTGTCACTTTACCTTTTCTTTTCACTGTTGCGGTAAAGTGTAGTGGGGAGTTAAAGTTTGCATCTTTGAGCCAAGGGTGACACATTGGCTACTGTGACCCCACAGTGTTGTAAGATTTGTTTTGTCTATCCGCCTGTTGGGCTTCCCCATGCCCTGAAACCAGATATTCTGCTGTTGTAGGATTGTAGTTGTAATTTATCAGGCCCCATTCTCGTTATGGCCAGATAACTTAATTTTGTCTCTCAAAACTTGATGCAAGATGTAGTTTCAACAATTTTCCTGATGTAATCATTTTTTTTCTTAAGCATCTCCTCTCATAGGATGCGATTTTCCTCTTTTGCACTTTGGTCAGGGACTGTTTGACACTGTTAGTTGGTAAGAATGTACCGCTTATCAGATGTCGTTTGTTTCCATACTGATATTCTGATGTTTGAGCAGTGGTGACATTTGGTAAGTCACTTCACTGTCTTTTTGACATCTTGTTTCCATTTCTCTGGCACATCTTCCATTTTCAGTAAAAATGCTTCCTAGGTACTTTAACTGAGGAATCAAATTAAGCTTAATGTTGACATTTATGTTAAATGGGCCTGGCGATCTACTGATCTTCATAGTTTGTCTTTGATGTGCTGATCATCATGCTATATTTAGCATTCGTATGATTTTCAAATTTGTATACCTATTACCTGTCAACCTCCTGAGATAAAAAAAAAATATGCGCTATACCAATTAAAAAATGTACAAATGTTTAAAAACCTGAATGCAATACCTATTTTTAATAAAAATAATTTTAAAAAACCGAACATTTTTGTAATACAGATCATTTAAAAATAGTTACAAATAAAAGTTAACACATTTTTAGCTAAAATTAACTTTATTTCTTGTGATAAGAGGTTATGATGTTATTAATTATAAGATATCCTGGACAAATAGATGTATCAGAGGATACCAGGATAGTGCCAGATAAGAGACTGGTCTTACAAGAAATACCCCCTTCTCTGAAAAGAGCAAGGGTGTATAGACAATCAAGGAGGTCCAGCTATGTAAGTTCCCAGAGTAAAGAATGATGATGAAGTTCTCTGGGTCCCTATCCGCTACCTCTTGAGATCTCACCAAGAGTATGTTAACTGTGTGGTGTTTTATGGCAAGGTGTCTAGGGTAATGTTTTCAATGTATTTAATTTCAAAACAGAACTTTAACTCAATGAAAAATTAAGTAAATAAGACTGAAAAGTTTAGATATATATAGAGATATATTCTTGAAATTTGAAACTTCCAGGACCCCAAAAGTTTGGTGGTTCCCGTACAAATAAATTGTATATATCTCTATATATATCTAAACTTTTCAAAGTCTTATTTACTTAATTTTTCATTGATTTTAAAGTTTCTGTTTTGAAAATTAAATACATGTAAAACATTACCCTTGACACCTTGCCATAAAACACCACACAGTTAACATACTCTTGGTGAGATCTCAAGAGGTAGCGGATAGGGACCCAGAGAACTTCATCATCATTCTTTACTCTGGGAACTTACATAGCTGGACCTCCTTGATTGTCTATACACCCTTGCTCTTTTCAGAGAAGGGGGTATTTCTTGTAAGACCAGTCTCTTATCTGGCACTATCCTGGTATCCTCTGATACATCTATTTGTCCAGGATATCTTATAATTAATAACATCATAACCTCTTATCACAAGAAATAAAGTTAATTTTAGCTAAAAATGTGTTAACTTTTATTTGTAACTATTTTTAAATGATCTGTATTACAAAAATGTTCGGTTTTTTAAAATTATTTTTATTAAAAATAGGTATTGCATTCAGGTTTTTAAACATTTGTACATTTTTTAATTGGTATAGCGCATATTTTTTTTTTATCTCAGGAGGTTGACAGGTAATAGGTATACAAATTTGAAAATCATACGAATGCTAAATATAGCATGATGATCAGCACATCAAAGACAAACTATGAAGATCAGTAGATCGCCAGGCCCATTTAACATAAATGTCAACATTAAGCTTAATTTGATTCCTCAGTTAAAGTACCTAGGAAGCATTTTTACTGAAAATGGAAGATGTGCCAGAGAAATGGAAACAAGATGTCAAAAAGACAGTGAAGTGACTTACCAAATGTCACCACTGCTCAAACATCAGAATATCAGTATGGAAACAAACGACATCTGATAAGCGGTACATTCTTACCAACTAACAGTGTCAAACAGTCCCTGACCAAAGTGCAAAAGAGGAAAATCGCATCCTATGAGAGGAGATGCTTAAGAAAAAAAATGATTACATCAGGAAAATTGTTGAAACTACATCTTGCATCAAGTTTTGAGAGACAAAATTAAGTTATCTGGCCATAACGAGAATGGGGCCTGATAAATTACAACTACAATCCTACAACAGCAGAATATCTGGTTTCAGGGCATGGGGAAGCCCAACAGGCGGATAGACAAAACAAATCTTACAACACTGTGGGGTCACAGTAGCCAATGTGTCACCCTTGGCTCAAAGATGCAAACTTTAACTCCCCACTACACTTTACCGCAACAGTGAAAAGAAAAGGTAAAGTGACAAAAGATGGCAGATGTGGAACAAATCAAGAAGAGTAGAGATTCATCATCACGTGACGTATTCTTTCCAGAACGTTGTCTCCATTACAGCTGCTGTGAACGCATCACGATTCTGGGCAAGTTGACCTGCATCAGCCAAAGACAAGTTCAGACTCTCTGTGATGTCCTGGGTCCACCGTCGTCTAGGTCGACCNCTTCCCCTTTTTTCCAGGGAAAAAAACATCACTAATTTTTTTCCAGATTGTTATGTCTTTTTTACATGACCAAAAAATTTCAGCTTCTTTATAGCAATGGTATTTAGGAGCCAATTTTGCTCTACATTTAGTGAGTGCAGTACTTCTCTGTTGGTCTTTTTTTCTGTCCAGGGTATTCTCAACATCCTTCTGTAGCATTTCATTTCAAATGATGTAACTTTTTTTTGCAACTTTTATTGATTGTCCAAGTCTCGCAGCCGTATGTTGCTACTGGGAATATAAATGCTCTGATCAGTTGTAACTTTCTTTGCTTGTGCCTTGCCATAGGTTTTTCATCTATATTAGCTTAGGTGAAGCAATTGCAAGTCTTTTAATTTCTACTGCACAGTCGCCAGAGCTGTTAGTGATTGATCCTAAGTATTCGAATTCATTAACACCTTCCAGTTCTTCGTTATAAATTTCAATTTCTGGTTTGGTCTTTACTTTGTTATCAATACTTTGGTCTTCTTGGTGTTTAGGTATAGATTCTGGGCCTCGCTGTGTTTTTTGTGGACAGAATTAATTGTTAAAGTCCTTCTGGGTTGGTCGATAGGAGGACTGTGTCGTCAGCATATCTGATTTCCAGGATCTGGTACCTGCCGATGTTAAATGGGTCAAACTCTGCGTGTTTTTGGTCATCTCTTACGTTGTAGAGAATGAGAAAGTTAAATTTAAAAAAGCGACAAATACTAACATCTAATCAAATAGTCATCACATATACTAATTCTTAGCTGTAGAAACGTGGACAATGAAACAAGCAGATGTATGAACTGAGGCCCTTGATATGTGGATGTATAGAAGCATGTGCGAAGCACCTTGTTGAAGAAGAAACAGGACCTTCAAAAGCTAGGAGAAAAGACAACAGGAAAGAAGACTGACCCAATACAGTCAACATTCTGATGTGAAAATAGCAGCTGATGATTGTTCAAAATTAAGATCTTGTGGTCCAACACTCAAAAGACTGCCCATCAAAATTTCACTGTTCTTGCTCTTCTGCATCCTAAATTGTCACTGTCGTGCTACTTTCTCCATAGTAAATTCTGTATTCAGAATATATTTCATCTACTCAGGTATTTGGAATTTAACAATCAATTTCTTTCTTGTCACTGCCATCTTGTTTTCTAAGAGCTGGAATGGATGGACACGTATGTAGGATGGAAAACTCATTCAGTTCTTATGATCAAGATATCCAAGTCAGCTTACAGTAGCTTGGTTGTGGTTCTTCTTGAACCCTTATAATGGTCATTTTCTAAGGAAGTTGCTTTGATTCACGACTGTGTAAGGGATAGTATGACGGTTTACCAATAGCCTTCTGTCCGTGGTATGGGAGTTCCCGAAAGCCTTTACTAATCCAAAAGGCAGTGGTTCATAAACCTTACATTAACAATTTATTATGATTTGAAAGACTGCCAAGTACAAAAATAAAACAAAACTCAGAACAATGTAGCATATATTAAAAAACACTTTACTAAAATTGTTCATGTTTTGCAAACTGGGCATTTAAATATTTGTACACAAGAAAACTAAGCACTGTGATATAAAGTTTTACCAAAATTAAAATTTACCGGTGGGTACAGCTAGTACAGTAAATTCAAATTTACGGGAGGGAGGGAGCACTTGTATAAAAATGAGCAGGACACAGCTACTAAAAAACTGACAAGTGTTAACTTGTACAACTAGTAACCTTGTATTCAAAATAATTTCAGTCATTTAATAATATCTCACTTCAAAGATTATATTTCTTTAATCACAAAAATCTAGCAAAATTCAAATAGTTGCACAAAGTAATAGCATGCGTATGGTTAAAGATAAGCAACTTTTTACTACACAAAAAAAGTAGGAACAAGAACATAAGTACAAACAAGTGAAGATGCAACATCAGCAAAGTGGTAATGAGTTGTGCAAGACTGCATTGCATTAATAAATGTCGCCTTTTGAGAAAAAAAAAACCTAAACAGAAAAAAATGTAAACTGTACATTTATAGTTGCATGGTATTTGAGGTATGTCAATGGTATAATCCTGCCTCCTTAAGTTGCATCCAAACAGTGTTATCACGGACAACTGCAAGTTGTATCTAAATGGTATTAACTTTGTCTTTTGGATGCTGCATGTAATTTGTATAAATATAGTTTTTTAGGGTGTATCTAAATAGTTTAAATGCAGGCTTTTGATGCTGGTAACTGGTTGAAAAGTAGAAAATGAGAAACTATCCAAGTGGTATGAACAAGCACAGCCAACGAATAATTGTGAAGGGTTGTAAATAGTTCAATACTTGAAGCTAATTTCATTTGTGCTAAAACAGTTTTATCATTCCATTACAGCCCACCAACAGCCGGCAGACAGAATCTCCATACAGTGGAGGAGAAAGAGCAATACTTAATGGAAAATCTGAGGTCTTCGTTAATTTAAACTTTTTTTTTGACATTTTTGGAACTCGTCTAAGTGGTGAAATCATGAGTTCAATATTTATTGCATAAAAAATTGTAAAATATGTCAAACGGATTTGGCTCCATTGCACCTGTCATAACCAGACATAACACTGATCTAACAGGCAAATGCAGGATGGTTTTGTTCCTAACCACAAAACATTCAGTTCTGGGGAAAAGACCTAAAGGTCTTAAGGTGACCGGTGACATTGTGGGAAAAACCAATAATTATTTCTACCTGCTGTGATGTTTGACACTGACATAATTGAGTTACTGTTTAAAATTCCCTAATGCAAATTTAACTGTTATGTTCCTTAAAATCAACTTCAGCTGCTTTCTCTAACGAGTTTTATACACTGCAGTAAAATCTGACAAATCTGTACTCTTACAAAGTTAAAAGGATGTACTTCTGGCTAAAGAAAAGTAAGTCATGTTATTGCTGACAAACCACAACTGATAAATTCCACCTCACCCCATTAAGCAATGTTAACAGAAACAGGTTTAACAGACGCAGGGATAAGGATCAAGGAGGAGGAAGAAGAAGAGGACAGAAGCAAGTTTTTTTCTTATCAAAGTATATTTTAAAAAAAAACTAGTGTTTAGCTAATAGTTTAAGAAAACTTTGCAAAAACCTGACATGTGCCAAGATCTAATAGTTTTTGAAATAAATTTTTAACAAAATGTAAGGAGCAGATATGCAGTTTATGGCAGTTATTCATACTTTAACAGTTCTTTCATAAACTGACCTGTCACAGAAAATAAAGCAGAGACAACACACCTGGGTTGATGTCCATGTGCAGGAACGTTACCTCTACATTAACCCTTGACAGTGTTCTTTCCTTTGATAGCATAACCAACAGTGGGCTACAGACCAACGGTCTAAAGTTGGTCATGCTCCTCACGGGAAAGCACTGGCAAAGAAATAATGAGCAATGCCGAGGTAATATCTTTAATGATCTGTCTAGATTCCAGATAATGTCTGTTCAATGCTATGTCTACCCAAAGTATACCGAAATGCCAAAAAACTTTTCGAAAAATATTCGGGGGGGGGGGGGGGGGGGGGGGGAGAAATCGAAATACCAAAATACATAACAAAAAGTAAAATTAAAGTAAATATAAAAATTCACAATAAATCTAAACTAGACTTGTGTAGTTCCTGGGGGCCTCTGATGACAAAGAATATGACTACTGCTCCTACAGGCTCCTATTGTCCAAGGCAAAATGAGGTGTGAAGCTGGTAACCTCAAATAAAACAAGTTGCCATAGAAACCACTGCTGTAAGAGCTTGAGAATACATGGTTCAGGCTTCCTGCAAGGGAACCAAGCAATGTGGTGACCCCGTGCTTCATAAGGAGTCATACATGCCACACCTCAGACATAAAAAACCTGTACAAAAAATCCAAAAACCCTGTACAAAGACCCGCATAACCTGTACAAAGACTGAAAAACGTAACAATAGAGTTAATTAATGTACAAATATATTCAATTAGATGGTTCTGCACCATCATAGTGACATGCGCCCTTTGCCTTTTTAAGCATGTCTTCACTTGCTTTAAAACCTAAACAACAAGAGTTAGAATGTATTTTGTATTGTAGAAATGCTGTGACTATCATCATTTAGTCTATTTCTGCAAAAAAAAAAATTAATACAATTTATGGTGGAAATGAAGAACAGTTTGGTGTGTGTTCTATAGTGCCTTATAAAAGTATAGATTTAAAGAGACCAGTAATAAGCGTTATGGGTTAGGTTTAGGAATCTTAAATCAAATTTTTTTTAAAGCTAGCAATGAAAATATAAACTGGCGCAATATTATATATTCTCTACCACACCTGTCAACCTGTACGAATTTTACGTACAATGTACGTATTTTTGATACTTTTAGCAGTGTACGGCCGTACAAACTCGTTGTACGGATTTTCCTCCCTCCCAAAAAAAAAAAAGAACCAAAAAAAAAAAATCGAATTTTTATATATATTTTTTTTTTAATTCTAAAAATATTTTTAACCCAAGTTTTTTAAAATTTTGAATCAGAAAATATTTTCTAGCCCAGGGTTTTTTTAAAACCAATTTTTTTATTCCGGGAATCTCGGCGTCTGTTCTTAAACTGAAGTCTCTCGCAGCAACCAATCAAATCATTTTATACCCAACAATTCGGCAAAAACTTTGAATTCGGCCTGAAAAACTTTCGGCTTTCAGCGTGACATGACGTATTTTAAAAGTTACCTGTTATCAACGGCCCCGCTTGCTTGTCACCACACTTCGACGCCATTTTGTTTAAAAAAGCTAATAACTTGGTTAAATATTGCTGTTGTTTTGCTTTGTTGCAATTTAATCCCTGTCTTAATCTTTCCAGTTACATCTTACCCTTCAGTATATTTCCGATAAATTAATGTCATAATATTCTGTGTAGGCCCTGCATAACTAAAAAAAAAAGTTTGTTTGCGTTGTCAGTAGGCCTACTTTATTCCGGCGATCAAGATTCACTGCTTTATTTTTCATAAAGCGGCGATCTATTATCACTGGTCTAGGCTATCAATTTTTAAATAATAATTTTGTAAATTTTTCTTAGTACATTATTTATTCCTAGATTAATATTCTGTTCACAATTTAGTTAATTTTTTTATTATTTTTTGCTGTTGCTTTGCTTTGCTTCGTTGTATTTTATTTTTGTATTTTTGTCGTTCTCTTAATCTTTCCTGTTATATTTTGACCATTTTAATATTTCCAATAAATTAATATCATAAAATTTTGTGTAGGCCCTACAAAAGTAGAAAAATAAAGTTTATGTGCATTGAGTAGGCCTACCTACTTTATTTCAGTGGTCGAGATTCACTGCTTTATTTTTTAATAAAGTGGCAATCTATTATCACTGGTCTAGGCTACCAACTCTTAAATAATTTTGTAGGAATTTTTGGTGCTACGTTTTTCTTCCTAGATTTGATATTCTGTTCATAATTTTGTAAATTTTTTGTTGTTGTTGCTGTTAGCTGTTTGCTTTGCTTCGTTGTATGTTTTTTTTTTTTTTTTTTTGTGTGTGTCATTCTCTTAATCTTTCCAGTTATATTTTGATCATTTAAATATTTCCAATAAATTAATGTCATAATATTCTGTGTTGGCCCTACATAACTAGAAAACATGTTTGTTTGCGTAAACTTCACTGCTTTATTTTTCAATAAAAAAGTCCACACAGACTGCAGGAGGTCCATGAATGCAGACACACTCACTTCTTTTTTACAGTATATGATTAACATTGATACATGCTGTGCAGACTTTAAGCCCACAAAAATGTAATTCTGCAAAGTGCTAAAAGTGCATGTGTTGATTATAAATACAAAACACTGTGCATCGAAAGAATAGTACATCACGATCACTAAGTTTTTAATACGTAAAGAACAGCATGAGACTATTAACATGTTTTATACCACACTAATTCAAATGCATATAGATTTGTATATGTCATTTCTCATTTTAAAACTGTCTTGTGTATAATTTATTAATATATTTTTTGTGTAAGGATTTTTTGGTGTTTTGTAAGAATTTTTTTGGTCCAGTGTACAGATTTTTGTGTCTCAGGAGGTTGACAGGTATGCTCTACCGAACTTCAAAATTGAAATAGCCGTTATAGCCCAACTGGTAGCTTTAAAACAGACATACCCATACGAATTTTAGTGCCAATCAAACATTGATAGCAATTAATTATTTAATAAATATAAATCATTGGATGACCGTAATGATGATCACCCAAGGCAAAATCACATTGTTTTTTAAAGAAACGAAATTAAAACTAAGAAGAGAAGTAACTCCAAATAAACTTTTCTCTGATCGGGTTAAGATGCAAATTTGCCTTGCTTTTGTGGGTTTTTTTTTTCAGTTTCATAATTTGGTCATATCGGAATGACGGTCGCCGAATGCTCCGCATGTATTTTCGTACCATTTAGATTTCGGGTTAACCCTAACCCCAACTGTAACCCTAATCCTAACTCTAAATGGTACGAAAATACATGCAGAGCATTCGGCGACCGTCATTCCGATATTAGGCCTACCCATAATTTGTTTTGTATTATTATTCAAATTTACATTTCTTACGCACTTTCTACTAGTTTTAGTGAAATCAAATAATATGTAGTGGTATCAGCCTTTTTTCTTTAAGCAGCCGTAAATAATAAATTATGCTAAACCTTAGGGGAAAAGAAAGCATAGGCCTAAGTTATCTGACAGTTAAATCTAACTTCATCTAAACAATGTTATTGTCATATTTAAAAAAAAAAAAGAATTACTTACCAATACTAAACCGGAAATTAATCCTAAACAATAGGCTCGACTCAAAAAAGAACTCAGTGCTGCGTAATCGTTCAAATTTATTTATCGTCAAATAATCAGTAACCTCGCGCTAGCTTTAGCGAAAAATTGTGAATGAACACGCACGCACATCCCGCGGCAATTGAAAAATAGGCAGCTTGATTTTCATTGTTTTTTTTAATCCTCTTGGCTTAACTCTTTAACCCCCAAGAGCCAGTATACTGTACTTCCCGCTAGACCCATTTGGCCTAATCAACAGTATACTGGCTTTCGTATCTCTTGATCCTTTCTAGGGCTGTTTTCTAATTTTGACAACTCAAAAACGCTATTTTCTTAAAGTATAGCCATCCATTATGGACTTTTGTTATTTATGAATATGAACATTTAAAAACATTATTTCTAAACAAAAACAATAAAAACATTTCTGGTATGGCCAATTTTTGTTTGGGCCAAAACCCACTTTTTGCTTGGGGGGGCGGGACTGAAAGAGTTAAAATCTCTCCAGCCGAATCTCATGACGCAAAATTACGGAAAAGATTGTGTAGTGTCACAAGACGGTCGATTTATATGTATATTTAATAATTAGGCAAAAAAACCCGTACAGACGGTATGTACGGGGCCGATACACATCTGAAAACGCAAACACCCCGTACAGATTATGGGTAAAACCATAGCGTGTGGCAATGTATATAGGAGTCAAATGGAAAATGAATATAAATCTACAATAAAGCTGGAAAGGCAACATATAAACTGAAGTTAACTACATGAATGCATCTAAGTGTAATGAAATCGCTGCTCTCAGGAGCGAATGTTAAATGACTATTCTATACAGAAAAGTAAATGTTTTTCTTCTTTGTAGGATAAATTAACAATTTCAACCTACAGATGACATTTATGGCCGACTCAGGATAATAAGATTTCAGAAACTATGAAAGAACCTTAGTATTTTATACTTGGGGTGGGGTAGAAAAAAAAGATGGAAAAGGTCAAGAATGAGCACTATAATACTGAAATGTCAGGAGCTAATATGGGGTGGAGGGAAGAAAGAAAAATATGAGCTAGTTACTTACAAAGGTAGCAGACGTTAACCAGGATTCGGGTACTTCATAAAACTAATAAAGAAAGTGGACTACAGTTTAAATGCAGATATTGTCCTAGCACTAAAAAATTCTGTCTAGTACAACTTCCTCATGCACAAAAACCTGTTCCATCACTTCAATTCTAATCCAAAATATTTTTTAGTTTAAACTCAATTTTTTTCTTTCGCTGTCTCAATCTGTAGTCTTGTCTATGTTTTTTTTATTATGTCATTCACTTTGTGTACAATTAAGGTTTCAGTTAGGCTGACAGAATGGCAAAAGAAGGTTCACATCTACCTCAGCCTGATGCAAGCATAATAAGAGTTTCGAGGAGGCAAAAGAGTATTTATCAAAAACAGAAACAAATGGAATGTAGAACATCCACGTCAACACACAGAATGATTGCTTACTACCAGCTCAACAGAAGGGAAACAAGTGGTAATCTTCTGGACTCCGCACTGGTCACAACAGATTGAGATACCATTTATTCAACAAGCTGAAGATAGTAACTACCGATCAGTGTAACTGTAGCACTGATAAAATGACCAATGAACAATCTGCTTCAAAAGTTGCCCTTATATGCGGTTACAGAGAAAAAGCGCATATGGCTGTTGCCAGCTCCTTTCATGGAAAAGCTTTTACGGGGATTCAAATAGCCTCAAACTGACTACTGCTTTCTTTGAGAACATTCAAGTGGACGTCAGAGTGTACGAAGAAAAAAAATTAAGTAGATGAGTGGATGATAAGAAGGTTCCTTGTTTTACAGTGTTTCAATAAATGATTTGTTCGGTTCTATTATTTATGCATTAAAATAGTGGGATTGTTGGCCCAGTATATCCATTGAATTCAGAGAACTTGTAACTATTTATCTAACACTAAACTACCAGCACAGACTCAAAAACTTAGAAATTACAAATGGTTACATGTGAATGCAATTCAAATACAGGCACCATTATCTCATTGCGCCTTATGATAAGCTTTAAAGTGGGTTATTTTTTATAGTATACATTTCAGTTAAAAAACTGGCATCTGATCAATGTCAACATTTGGTTGTATGTTGTGGTACACAAATGACTCAATGTTGATCCTTTCTGTTCTGAAAGCTGTTTTAATCACAAGTATGGGCTTCTAGCTGTAGAAGCCTTATGCTGGTGTGCTTTTTTTAATTAGGTAATACACTGTACGACTTGGCGAGTAACAGCATTAATCAACACTAGGAACAGGGAAAAATATTAGTGCTGTTAATAGATTGACCTTTCGTTGTCCAAAGGGGGGGAGCTAAAAAAACAATTGCTGGCAACTCATGCATCAACTGTGGGAATGTTTCCGAGACACATACGCAAGTTGAAAAAATCCAGGAAAAACGATTCACAACAGTGGCAGGAACGATGCTAAGCAAAGGACCGAAATTGACCAGTTTCTTTGAACTAGGTAGTACACAACATGACCCCATTGTTTTAAAAATAAGGGTTGAGAACTGTTATGAGATTAAAATGCGATTTGACAATCTAGCCTTTACAACAGCAGTAGTCAGAAAAAAAATCAGTAACCAGGAGCTATAAAGAACCCTAAACGTGGGGGGGGGGGGGGCGGGTGGGTGGTTGGTTGGGGGGGTGGTGGGGGGTGGGGGTGGGGGGGGGGGGGGGGGGGGGGGGGTGGCGTGGGGGGGAGGGGCGGAGGGGAGAGGGGGGGGGGGATGGGGGTTGGGGTGGGGGCGGATGGGGGTGGGGGGGGGGGGGGGGGGGGGGGGGGGGGTGGGGGGGGTGGGTGGGGGGGGGGGGGGGGGGGGGGGGGGATCACCCCATCACTAGAAATTACAATATGCCCTACTTGCGCTTAAGCTATGCAAAAACTGAAACACAATCCCCGCCTCTCAAGGATTATTGTAAAAAATGGCACTAGACAATCAACGCTAACATTATGCTATATACAATAAAAATGTCACTCCTGGCTGACTGAATAAAGCTAACAATGATAAGAAATTAGAACATCTCAAAACATGGCTGGATTATCTAGGTAGCTATTTCATCATTTCTTTTAAGAAATATATACATATGCTGAAAACACTGGTATACAGTACAATGGCTTCCAAGTTTTATTTAAAATTAAATTTATTATCTAGGTATTTCATATGTAAGAGTCTGCT